>JANSTT010019151.1:0-12100 GCA_026745375.1 Platyura marginata | reverse complement strand
GAGTATTAAGGGGCGTTACAAACTCCGTACCACAGTTATAATACCCTTGATTAACATCATACGGGTATAAAAATAAAGCGTTTTAAAGTTGTCGACAACAGACTCTTGTCAGACTGACTGTAAACATATCTCTTAAAAACGTTATTTATGACTGACATATAGATTGGTACGTAAAAAATCCTCGTTTCTTGTTTCAAAATAAAATTAATTTCCTTGACCAAGAAAAATATTATTTCAAAACCGGAATACGAATATGTACAAAATTGATTTTATTGTTTACATTTTATATTGCTCTGACCTAAAATCCGTGAATTATTTTGTTGGTAATAACCGGAGAAAAGTTAATAAAAATTTTATGAAAATAATTTATATTGAGGTCAAACAATAATATTTTTATTGAAAAGTTTTGTTGAAGAAATAGAGGAATGGTGAAACTGGTATCGTCAATGTGTCTATAAAATCATTATAATACATATGTACATTGTAAATTATAATGCTAATTGTTTGTTAACACAACAATAAATTTATTAAACTGATTATCGAATTTTATCTAATTTCTCTAATGATAATAGCTGTAGGTGAATATGCGTTGTTGCTAAAATTCTATTAACCGCTTGCCTTACCCCTTTTTCTGACAAAAATAACCGATTATAATCCCACTTTTTTATCTTAATGCGGAACGAGTTAACTCGTAATAATATATAATTGTCGGTAAAGACAAATCGAGTTAACTTGTGATAACTAAGGCACGCGTTTAAGGAAGGACGAGAAATTATTAAATCCTAATCAAATTATAATTGCGACATATTATTTTGGGACGTTCGTTTGGTGAATTATTTCCATATAATCGCTAAAATATTGAGTGATGGATAGTAAATAAGACACTCTATCCTCACCAAAAATGCCTCTGGTAGAGTATGGAAATTGTTGTTTTCACCAATAATTTAAATAGTGCGGAAGCATCAGTTTTTATCAGTTATTAGAAGAATAACGTAATAGAAACGTAATGAAAAACGTAAAAAGATAAATATTTTGCTATAAGTTGTTCGTAATCGAAATGATATTTTGGTTTTTCTTTATAAACGATATTCGTAACAGGGGAATTTACCGTAACTGATTTTTGTTAATAATATAAATAGAAAAAATGTAGCTATGCACAGGGTGTGTCAGATAAGGTGTCCCCTCGATAATAAAAGTTATTTAAATAGATTCATTTAATTTTCACAAAAATTCATTTTATTTCGGTAAGTACAAAAATTTCACGAATCGACGCTATACTTTGGATTTTAAATACGGTGAGAAGCCAGTCTATCACGCTGATCTATTTTTAGAGGCCTAATTTCTATTTTTAAAGCCATAAATAATAATCCATAATCCACAGCAGAATAGTCATAAAATGCCTTTTATTAAATATATGTACGTACATAAAATAATTTTATGATTATTACTAAAAGCAATCATATCTATTTTATCATTTATTTATTCATATGTTTATTTTAATTACATACATTTCGTTGACGTCGTACATATATTTGTAGTATAATATTAATTTTCTAACTGAAAACTTGCAAATCCCCTACATGTAATGTTTTACAAACTAAAGCTTTTCCTGTGTACCAGCTTATGATATTATACTCTTTAATTATTATAGCGTATCTATAGGTACACATAAATTATATGTCATGATGTGTGCTTAAAGCTGAACAGCACATCTGAAACTCTCTCCAGTGTCGAGGTACGGCTAGAAATAGAAGTTGACAAGGTTTTATTTGTTTGCTGATTTTCAAACATATGTCATGCTCGTTGTATGTTTTCCGATTTTCAAAGTTATGGCATGGCATTGTACATAATGTGATAGCATTTTTTATACTTTAGTAAACAAAGAAAATTTATTTATCATAACAGATATTGTTTAAAACATACATATTTATGTAAATGATATATGTTTGTATATATATATAAATATATTTGGAATAAGAACTTTAAGATTTTGTATTCATTGGTATATACTTAGTAAATATAAAAATCATGACTTCCTTTAATTCCATTGACTATATTATTTTGCTGTTCTATGAATTCATTTAAAAAAGAAATCAAATATAATTAACTCTAAAGAGTTATAAAATATTTTACTAACGTAAAGGCACAAAAGGGGCCTATCAGGCCCTGTTTATAAACCTCTTACTACAATACAAAAAAAAGCTTTTTTTTACTTGCAATTTCTAAGTAGCGACATCATTCTTTAAAATTGAGAATTGAAAAAATCCAGAAAATTGCTTTATTATTGTGTTGAATAAAATTGTTCATAAATTTTGTACTGCTACACTTCAAAAGTAGAACGAAAATTCACAACTGAACTGAATGAGTAGGTTGATACATTATCTATCTAGTGAACTAGCTTTTCATCATAGCTATTAGAACGTGTTTTGTTTGATGTCTATAAAGTGGCAAAATGATTTTCAATAGATAAGATAACAGGGCTTGATAGGCCCTTTTTATGCCTTTACGTTATGTTTTTATAAAATAATTATTTAAAATAATTATTTATAAATATTTTTAATATTTTCTTTGGATGTTTTATTGATAAGATAATCTATTTGAAACATATAAAAAGTTCTAGTTGATAAAGCCAGAAATTAAAATCTTTATGCGACATTAAACATGAAACAGGGCTCGCTCGACAGGCCCCTTTTATACTCTTTAGGGTTAAACAAATTTTTATGTATATTTTTAATTGCACTATGTTATTGTTATTCATACAAAAATGCCTCAAACCTAATACAACATAAATACAAGCTTTGATTTCACTACTTTTCATTAACAAAAGTTATTCTTTTTTCCATTTCATCTTATTTGATTTATTCATCTCAAAACCGACTAACTACTGATTTATAATTATCTTGATGAGCTTTTTCTTAATTTCGCCGAAGCATAGGATGGACTGGGATACCTACATTGGCACACTTAAAGGAAATTGATTCTAATTATGTTAAATATTGACGGATCGGCTCTCTCTCTCTCTCTCTCTTTTTTAATTTTTTATGGAAAAATTGTTTTGGTAATCTAACAATTTGTTGTATTTTTTGTTAATAATTTTTCGAAAACTCTACCTAGTTTTCTACCCACAGATTCAGACAAAAACCATTGGTTAAATTAAAATAAATCAAATTTAGGAAAGTACCTAAATAAACTTTATAATTTTTTAAGGGTCTTATCTTCCATTTCTTAAAAGTTGATTTTGCTCTTTAAATTAGACAGACCAACACACCCAGGCAATGAAACTTTAAAACCAACATCAATAAACAAATTGAATTGTTTTTATTTGAACTCGTCCTAATGTTCTCCATGTGTTCTCCACAATTTTATAAAACTAAAATGCCTATAATGTATCCTTTCGTTTTGCACACTGAACTGTAAAATTGTATGTGAGGTTTTTGATCCTTAATCCATTAAAATAAAGAACCACCACCACTATGCTATGGTTTACACTCACCTACTTAAAAGAAAATCTGTATCAAACAATTTATCATCAATTCTTTACATCGCCCTATTTTAACGCCCAAGCAAGAGTTGTGCCATTTGCACCATGCAATAACTGCCCCTGCTTACTTGTTGTAAAGATAAATTGATAAAATAGTTTTCACGTAGACAATGTATGATAAAACCAACGAAAATAAACTCACAATTTCCAGGGATAACATCCAAAAGCTTTGTCCTCCTAAAATGTAACATAAACTGTTTCAATAATTTAGCAAACACTAAAACGTAGACAATATGGTGTACTACACAATGTATACACTGTACTGTACAGTACATATATGGTACCATATTATTAGGTAACAATAAAACGCACCAAAAAAATACGATTAGGACACAAAGGATTATTTTGACAACTATAACCGAGGGTCAAAAATGTATTCAGACGAAACGCCGATAATTGGTATTCCCTCCATTAACGTTATGTTTTAATGCTACAAACTGTTGTACTTCTCCCCGTTCCACTACCCCAAATTCCAAATTCCTAAATATCTCCCTGGCTATAGCACTTATCATACTAATGTAATTTAGGATTGTGCTGCATAAAGCCTCCCATGAGTCACATAATATCGATAAACTTGAAGAGAGTATGCGGAGTTTGAGAAGTTAATGCGGGAACATATTTACCCAGTATGTGTTAACAGTTTTCTGATCCTTGCAGGTATATTAGAGGTGATGGTATTATGCTGCACTTTATCTATAGACTTCATCGTTAGAATATTATTTTATGAAGATACGAGTATAATTCCAAAAGCGAATAAATTTATTAGTAGGTAGGTAAGTTGCGTGTTGTGATGAAAGCTACTGTTGATTTTATTTGCATTTGCATATCATAATCATAATTAGTTAAGATTTAGAAATTTCAATTAAATGAGCTACTTACATACATATACGATTATCATTTAAGATTTAAGGTATGTATATTGTGAAAAACAATTCTTCTCCTTAAAAATATACTTTTTAGTAAAGAATTTTAAGTTACCTAGTTCAGGAATTAAATTCTGAACAGGAACGCCGTCACAAATCGCAAAGTCGAGAAGTGAAAAACTCACACGTACAGTTTACTCACAGAATTCAGTGTACAGTACCATTATTGCTGTAAATATAAATAAACGATTTCCTTCACAATTACTTTTTTTCTTATAAAACCAATTTTAAACAAAATCACTGTTCAAAACTGTTTTCCACTATAGCGGTTTCAATAAAAGTGAATAATTTCGATCCGCCCTTAAATGTCCATACACTTAAGAGAAAGCAGTTGGGTTATTTCAGCGTTTGCGGTCGGAATTTAACTTCAGAATTTCCCTTTATATTTTATTTATGCTAGTCAAGTGTAGATTTCATTTTGGGGAGAGTTTTGGAGTTATTACTATAAAAACTCAAATGGAACTACTTGACAAATAACATATTGAGTTCATGAAAAATTATAATAACATTTAAGAAGTTCACATATACCAATTTTTAAACCTATAATTTCTAAGCTAAGGAGTTAAGATAAATAGCTAGCTGTCAAACTTCAGATAATTCTTGAGGGTGAGGACTGTGGGTTTTGCAATATTTTTAAAGTTTAAATTAAATCTCTTGAAAATACAATATTTTTTTAATTAACAAATGTTTTTCAGAAAAGTGGAAACATTTTTAAAAGGAATATGCCCAAAATTTAATAGAATCCATTATCATCAGCAATGAGTTAATAGTATGTGCCAAGTTTCATCTTGACTGGATGATAGGAACCGTTTGATTTGCCCATAAACAAACAAACACACACAAAAGCGAAAGGATTTAAAAATCAAAATTATTTTAATTGGGGGGGTGTTAATCCAGATTAGACTATATTCTGATTACATATGCACTAACTGACGTTCAGTTGTATACGATAGTGTTTTTTATATTCAACTCCTAATTTCTAGATGAAACTGCAAACTTTTTGATTTTTTTTTTTAACAACATTTTTATTCACATCATAAGCTTTCATTTTTTACCAAATATGCAAAAAAATATTGAAAAATAAAAAAGTTATGGACATTTCTTTGTTCGATATACATAAATCACATGGACATTCAGTTATATACGAAAAGCAAAAATGGCAAATTTTTTTCCAAACCTTTTTTTTTAATCTTCTGATTATACTCCGCAGCGATTTACTATATTTTTTTTTTTGATTTATCAAAAGGATCTTATCTAGCAAATGTCAGTTTTTAAAAAAAATTCAAAATAGATAAAAGTACTTCTACTAATATTCGGTTTTTAGTAATTTTTCACCATCAAAAAGGAAAATCTCTGCAACAATTGGTGAATTATTAAACCTTAAAAAGAGTACAATGCAAAAAATTTGCGAAAGGTACTATAAAGAGGACCGGTTTGAGAATATTCCTAGTACAAAAGGTCCCCGTAAAATACAACCGGGTGACCATGAATTTATTATCTGAGAAATAAAAGAAAATCCAATAGCTACGACGGTTGAACTGGCAAAAAAATTGTTTATTTTTAGTGGTAATAATGTGAACCCTAAGACAATTACTCGAATTTTACAAAAAAATGGCTCTAATTCACGTATTGCATGGCGCAAACTATCGATAAGTAAAATAAATAATAAAAGGCGATTGAATTTTGCAAAAAAATATTAAAAATGAAAGCCTGAAGTTTTGGAAAAAGGTTAAATTTACTGATGAGAATAAGTTTACGTTGTTTCGAAGTGATCGAAGACAAGAAAAAAGTATGGCGAAAAGAAAATGAGACCTAATTATCTTGTGAAAAATTTGTGCGCAACAGTAAACAGTGGTGATAGTGTAATGATGTGGGGTGCTATAGGATACATAAGTTTTCTTAAAGGTATTATGAACAAAGAAATGTATCTTAGTAATTTTAGGGAGAATCTGAAAGAAAGTGGGCGAAAACTGGGCGTGGAGAACACTTTTCATTTCTACCAATATAATGATCCGAAGAACAAAGCATGAATCATTCGATCTTGGCTATTGTATAACTGTCCAAAAGTCATTGAATCGCCACCCCAGAGTTCAGATGAACTCGATCGAACATCTCTGGAAACATTTAGACCAGAAAATACGAGCCATCCATATAGTTTTAAAAAAAAAACAATTGAAATAGGTAATTTTAGAAGAATTGATACCAGAAAGATACCATAAGAAGCAACACAGAGCTTCTTCAATTAATGCCAAATCGACTCGCAGCCATTATAAAGAGCAAAGGAAACACATCCAAAATAATAATTTTCAGAATTATCATTTCCTAGTTAAGTTTATTGCTTTTTTTAATTATCGTAAATACAACTGAATGTCCATGTGATTGTGATGTGATTTTTTTGCATATTTAGTAAAAAATGAAAGCTTATGATGTGAATAAAAATATTATTAAAAAACAAAATCAAAAAGTTTGCATTTACACCTAGAAATTAGGAGTTATACAAAAAAAAATACTAGCGTATACAACTGAATGTCCGTTATTGTATGTATCATAAGAAAACAAAAAAATCACTGCAATCTATTATATCCCAAATTAAATTGTAATTAATTGTTATTGTTTGAAAAACATATTTTTTTAATCAATATAAAATAATTTATTAAGTTTGTTTCGAATAACCAACTGTAGACTTGCAAAATGTATTCAAAAAATTACCATTTCATCAGAAAAGTATTTCAAGAAATGTAAAAAGATATTATTTTAAGGTCACGTGATTTATGGAATCAAAAAATGAAAAAATTGAGCCAAGTCACCCGACGTGAAAAGTTTTTTTTAATTTGTAGGCAATCAACGCTCACCTTGCGGTAGGTAGCTCCATTTCGAAAATAATAAAAAAATCATAAATAATTAACCCAAAAGCGCAAAATTTTCTTACAACACAAACGCAAGAATGAGTATGCATACAGTTATTGTGAAAAAAAAATTATTATTTTGTTTTATTTCTATAAAACTTAAAAAACTTAAAAATAGTAAAAAAACTCCGGTTGAAAAAGTTTTTCGTTTAAAAATTATACTTTTTTTCTTACTCAGCGGAGTCCAACGGAGGGTTAATCTATTCAGGGATACTGGACACGATTGTGTACTTTTACTTTTGCAATCAAAATTACCGTTATTTACCATTACAATACCTTTTAGAATAAAAAAATCAAAAATTCAAAATTCGTCCCTGAAGATATTAAAAGAAAATTTAGAGTTCAATAGTTGTTTTAATATTTTGGCAACTTCATATAAAAAAACAGTATGAATAATACCATTTTTCGTGATGAATTTAATTATTTTTAGCCAAAAATAAAACAAAAAAATTGGATTTTTGATAATAAATAACATTGGTTCTAATTAGGCAGCTAATTTTGTTTACAAATTTTCTGTAAAATTAAATAATCAGCTGAGTTCTTTTTAATTAATATTTAAGTTTATTTTAAGAGTAAATACTTTGGATGTTGTATTTTATAAGGTTGTATGAATCTAACTATACAGAGATAAGCAAGATCACTTAGATTTGGTAAGACGTATGAATATCTAGATATTAGTTATATAAACCAAATATTGCACATCACTATTTTGTACTGATTTAAAGATTAATTATCTACTGTTTAATGTTTCTAGATATTAGAACGGCTGTTACATAATAATTTAATATTAAAATGGAACATAACCTAATTGGATTGTCGGCAAGAAGAGCCTTTCAGAACATTCGTCATATAAACAAAAATAGCAGACAATTATTTGGTTTGTTAACAATTCCACAGAACATTACACGACACACCAGAAACTACAATGCAATTTCATGTGAATTCCTTAAGACAAATCATAATCATCCAATCAGATACTTTGCTCAAGGGAACAATCGATGTTGGAATTGTGACAAGGAAACTTCTAGCAAATCAATGGATTTGTTCTTTTGCAGCAATTGTGGTACAATAAAAGAAATTACAAGTAATTTTGTTCGTAAAAGATTTTTTTTTTTAATTAAATCAGTTTTTAAAGATTTGTATTGATTATAGGATTACTTTATTTTGCTGGATGTTGATAAGAAATTTTCAATAGATCCAAATGATCTCACCAAGAAATTTCGAAATCTTCAGAGTTTTCTTCATCCCGATAAATTTAGTCAAAAGTATATTTTTTTACTAGTTAAGTGACTAGCCGAAATTGAAAATTAATCGTCATTTTTAGATCCGAAAGGGAACAAACACTATCGTCAGATTGGAGTTCGTTAATCAACAAGGCATACAAAACACTTTCATTGCCAATTAATCGAGCTATTTACATGCTCGAATTACACAACGTAACTATACCGGAAGATAATACAGCCGTTGATAAAGAATTTTTATTTGAAATGATGGAACGAAATGAGGAGGTCAATTCATTTTTATATATATATAGTATCACTATATTATACTAATTCTCCCCCAATACTTAGGTAGAAAGTGCTAATACCCCAGCAGAACTTTCAGAACTATTGATCAAAGTACGAGTAGATTTGCAAAGTGTTATTGATGAATTGCAAGCGGCACTCAGTACTAAAGATTTGAAAAAGGCAAAATCAAAAGTGATAATAATGCGATATTTGCACAGTCTTGAGAACAGTATTAAAATAAAGAGCTCCAAATTAGGAGCACATATTTAGTTAACTTTCTGAAAAAAAATTTTTTTTGTTCTTAAATATTGAGTTTGTGTCCGATATAAGCCCAGTAACTTATATTACTACTCTGACAATAATTAAAATTTTAGAATTACAATTTCACACTTTCTATACTAAGTCCAGCGTATTTTACTAAAATTCTTACGACCAATTTAAAATAAAATACAAAATTAAAAATTGGTCGACTGGGTTCTGCTGCTATACTTAAATTGACCTTAATTTATCTCCCATTAGGTACTTTTATTAATTCAGAAACAAGGATGAAATAAAACATTTAAATCTCCACACAGTCAATTCTAAGCCCTCTAGTAATATTTCATCCGCTGCTTGTATCTCGAAAATTTGAATTTCCAATCGTAGTACAACTAATTTTTGACTCTTAATTAGTTACAGTTAAGCATTGGTTCTGCACTCATAAGTCTCTTAAAATTATTGTTTAGCGGTTTAAATATAACAGAACATGCCCACCAATGATACCTCAAAATGGACACGGAACCTTCGTTGGAATACGCAAGGTGATTCGATGCACCAGCTAAATATTGGCATGAAACAAATTGATTCAGCAATGATTGTCGAAATCTTATTCCTCTGCTAGAAGAATAAAGTTGGTATTGCAGTCTGAATTTTTTAACAGTCGACGAACTATGAACTAATGTTGTCCTATATTTCGAAAGCAAATTTTCATCCATGGATAACACAGACGTTCCGCAAGGTTCAATTTTTGAATCATGTTTGAAATGGTGTCTATCTATGTGGTTCATTCTATTCTAGATAGCGTAATTTTTCTACAAATCAGATGTAATGAAATTTTTTTTATTATTATTAACATTAAAACTGGTCTAAAACTAACCATTAGTTTATTTCTAACTTTTCCTTAACTTCGAGTTAACTCACTGCGTCCACTGATGCTAATGGGTTTAATTTTAGTCGTTATTTGGATTTCTATAAGCACCAGATGAATTTTTGCGTAATTGATGTCACACTCGTACAGTGTTTTATTCTTTTAAGCCTTCTTGTCAGATTGTCGTTGTCCATATGTTCTAGTAATCTTCTCATGCTTGGAAGCAAATCGTATAATCTCCGCAGCAACGTCACCAACGGTAAACTCTCAATAAATGTCACTATTTCGAACGTACCAAGGAGCATTGTATGGTTTTATTTGGCATAATCTCAAAGTTGTAGAGCGACTTAAAAATTTCGTTGGATTGGTTGGTTGCCATGAAAATGGCCCCAAAAAAATTCTAAAATTTTGTTCCATCAGCTAATTGGGAACGGCGGTCTGAACAAATTAATTTCTCAAGAAGCTGTGAGCAAAACTATATGCCATACTGCAATGTAATGTTTTGGAAGTGATCGAACATTGGATATTTACTTTATTATCTCTAGAACATATTTCTGTCCAGGAAAAGAAACAGACCTGGTTTTTTTGGCCACATTATTTGAACCATAAATATTTTGGATGACCGGAGTTAGTAATAAATGAATAATACTATTGCGTACTATACGTTATGCTAAAACGTGGGTTCAAGAATAGTGTGAATGATTTTCCTCAACAACAACAAAAAAGTACTCTTGTTTAGAAATTCATTTTTAGTGTTTAGTACGCGAGTGTCCCGTTAGGTATTTCAAATTATTAAAAAAAATTACTCATGTCCATCTGAAGTTAGTTCTTAAAGTTATAGTTCGTAGAAGACTATCTGCATACTGTCCGCTAATCTTGAATATATCGGTATGTAATTACTAAACGCTAGTCTTGCATTGGATTCTAAGCCTCCACTAAACTGCATTGTTCATCATTCGTTCATGGTAAATATGCCAACTTTCTCTTTTTGTTCTTCCACAATTTTTTTTTGTGCATAATCATCGTCGGCAGCATGCAGACGACAATGAGGAGAAATAGTATTGAGAAAGCAAACCATAAGTGCTGCATGACAGGGTGACCTCAGTAATTTTCTATAATATACAATAATTATATAAGAAAGCAGCCAGTTCGAAGCGTTTTTGTTCCGCTCTGTGGTTAAAAATTGACATTTGTATTTATAAAATCGATATAAAATCTAAAGTAAGTAATCTTTTACCATTTAATTTTTAATAAAAGAACAAAATTATTGAACTCTCAATAAACTCTCCCTTATGCGTCGTTTCAGAATGGTATTTGCAGTATGGAAGAGGCAATAGTCGTTCATACCTGCTATTAAGAGTAGAAAAAAAGATAAACGACACAAATACGTGTCGTATTGTTTTAAAAGAGTTAACAATTCAACTTGATGGACAAATTATTATTTCATTTAAAATAAATATAGCAATTGGAAAGCAAATTCGACGTCGACTAGCTAACAAGCATTTTCGGATAAATTTCTTTATTCTACAAAAATATGTTTCCACCGAAATATGAAAAACAATCAATGAATTTAAGAGTACTTTTATTTTATTTTATTTCATACATTTATGTAAATTTACACTTATAAAAAAAAAAAGAATAAAAAAAATGCTCAAATGGAAAATTTATTTCAAATTCATATTCAACCAGCCGTGTTACCGTTTTGTTCTTAATCATCATCACCATTTGAACAAGAATTGGGGAATTATATAACTGAAAACTGTCGTAATATGTCTAGCTACTTTTTGTTCTGAGATCAGCAACAAGATACACAACATTCGAATACAATAATCGAAAATGGTTAGAACAAAATTTATATCAACTCAAGTTGATCAGCTGGGGGGGGGGGGGTTGGTCAAATTCTGGTCACAAATCACGGTTTCTAACATTTACAAATCGCACAAAATAACGCCACTGCGTATTATGAAATTTTTAAATTTTTGAAACCGTTTTGTTTTAACAGTATGTTGTTGTTGATATCAGAGGCGGCTCGTGAGAATTATTGATCCCATCATCAAGGGACTATTTTTAAAAAAAACTTACATCATTTTGATGGA
>JANSTT010019150.1:0-12108 GCA_026745375.1 Platyura marginata | reverse complement strand
TATAACATTCTATAATATTATATATATTTATGGGTTTCCAGGTTCTCCCTTTCATCTATATATATATATATATATATATGTATGTATAAGGCATATATAATACAAAGAATATATGTATAAGAAATATACCCACCGTGTAATACATCACCAAATAAAAATTCGTTACAGTAAACAGCAATTTGTCACACTCGAAAATTTTAACAAATCACGTGTAATTGAAAGATGTTTTGTTGTGGAAATTTTTAAGTAAAAAGCTCCCAAACACTCTACACGCTGGAAGAGCGCAATCTATATAGGTATGTATGTATATAGCAGGGAAAAGTAGCAGCAACAACAACAACGAAAAACCTTTCTTTCTTTCTTTCTTTAGAATGATGCCTGTACCACCACAGTGTACAAGAAGTTGAACAAATAATGGAACTTTGTTTGATTTTTATTATTCTCGAAAAAAGTTCTTGTTTAAGGTATTCTTAAATATGGGCGAGCGACTCTATGTACCCATTGTATGTACATAAACATATGTATGTATGTATATAGTAAATGAATTGACGTAACGAATTAAAAAAGGTACCTTGGGTACTCGTTGAAAGAAATATTAAATAGTTTGTCGGTTCACTATGAACAATGTGGGCTTTTTTTTAACATCAAAACAATAGCGAGCATTTTTTTTTTTTTGCAGCAGGAGCAGCAGCAGTAACTGGGCTGCATTTTAATGTAGAAAAGAACAAACAAAAACAAAAAGAAAGAGAAGAAAACGTACTGTTTGTTGAAAAACAAAAACCGTCAAAATTAATCTCGTTTTTCATTTAAAATAATTTTTCTTTCTTTTTTCGTCTGTTATTACGCTAAAGTTTGGATAAGTTTTCTGGTGGAAACATTTTTTTTTTCTTTTTTTTTCTTTTTTTTATTCGCGTATACTTGAGTTTGGTTTTTCTCCTCCTCTTTCAAAAAATAAAAATATTTTTCATAGATGTGTTTTTCTTTCAACACGTTTAATTGAAAAAGTAATTGAAACTTTGTTGACGCGACTACTATGCGGTTCGACCTGCATACCAAATTGAAATTAAATTTTAAAATGGATTTAATCTACAAAAAAGATTTTTTTTTTTTTGGTATATGGGCATTCGGCGCACATATTGATTCAAGATAAATTATTGTCTAATATTGAAATATGAAATTTTATCTGTAGAGATTTTCTTTAATTATTCATTAAAATGCATCCAAAAAATTCAATCTTTCTTTGGAACGTTTATCAATAACGATGGCTAAACAAAAGAAATTGTAGTATAGTTAGGTTCTAATCTTTGTCGATATCCTCTCTAAAGCAGGGGTTCCTAAAGTGGGAGGCGCACAAATTTCACTGGGGGGTAGAATAATATCAAAAAATAGAGCAATCTTAGAAAAAATTCTAGCTAGAGCCAGGTGAACTTGGTTTTTGGTTTTCATGGACACGTTGACGTAGGATAGAACTACTTAAAAATAATTTGCTAGTCGTACGCATACCCCTTGCGGGGTAGTTGGCGGGTCAAAGGTCTGAAAGTTTACAAAGTCCAAAAAATTGCACGAAAATTTTCCAATTTGGTTATTAACAGCTGGCAGCACTACGGTATAACAATTATAACGTTTTCACGTAGTTTATCGTTTAATTTATATATAAAAATTGTTGGATGAACCTATTTTTTTCAGGGGTGCGAGATTAAAATAATTTTTTTGGGCGGTGCTTATAAAAAAAAGTTTACGAATCCCTGCTATACAAGACCATAATCTAGCTGGACATAATTACCAACAAGCTCGAAGATTTTCAAATATGTCATTAATTTGCTGACATGAGCCAACGTTGGTTTTAGTTTATAATTTTTTTTTTTCTAAATATTTTATGATGGGCAATGGTTTGGGTATTTATTAGCCACCCCTAACTGTCACTTTCAATGTACATGACTTTCGCAAGACCAATGATTCATTTTAACTCGCAATTTTAACATAAAGAGAGTCAAACAGCTCTGACACCATATTTTCTATGACGACCATTACGTCCGCCAGACAAGCTCATCAGAGATTTAATTTAATTTGCTTTACCTTCAAATAAAACCTACACCTAAAAGGTTTTAATTTAATTAAAAAAAATTTTTTTACTAAAATATTGTACACAGTAGGTACGCTCACTGTGTGTATGTGTGTGTGTGTGTGTGTGTTACCTAAAAATGGTAAAAAACATCTTAAAACAAGTCGTTGACGCCATCAATTTTATCATTGGTTGGTTGCAGGCCTATAATTAATTATCGTCACAGAACATAAACAGCAAAAATGATAATTTTCCAGTTTAACGTTTCTTCATTTAAATATTTATGAGTTTAGGTAATAAACAGCACTGAAATATTATCAAATCTGGTTTTTTTTTTAAGTACAAACTTGAATAATATCGATAAGCTATCCCAATCCCAATGTGATTAGGTTTGGTTTGGTCATATTATCATAATCTTCGTCCAAAAATATTTATGTCTTTAAGAATGCAATTAAAAACATTTTGTTTTATGTCCAATTTTAGCATAAAACAATAAAATATCCAATGTCAGCCGATTAGACATTAAATTATTATAAAATATTACGATTTAATGAATCAACTATTTATTATGAATGTTTAAAAGGTTAACGATATCCTCGAATAAAGTAAATGAAAAATTATTAACCCTTTGTACTCGAACGGCGCCTCTCAGGCGCCTCTCAGGCGCCATCCTATTCATTACTTCCACTCGAACGGCGCTTGAGAGGCGCCATCACTAAAAATGGTCCTGTATATCTTAAATTGCGCACGCATTGAAAATTTTTGCTTCAATTGCATGAATATTCATGTAAAATAAAAATAATAAATAAAAATTATTGATTACCCATACTACAAAAACGTTCGAGTGCAAAGGGTTAATATAAAAAAACAACCTCTCCCATCTGTATCTACCTTTAAAGGAGTCTAAAATCAGTTTCGGAAGTCCATTTATGTAACTTTTACGATGGTGCGCCGATCGTATCGATGTTGGGTATAGAGAGTCTATGATTCTAACAGAGTGGTCACTGATTTTCTGTTAAAAAGTTTGCCTGATTTTGAAATTTTTTAAAAACATTTTTGATTTTGGGTGTTTATTTTTGTTTATTTAACATTTGTGTTTATTATTATTATTATTATTATTATTATTATTAATATTAATTGGACGGAATTAATATTTTTTTATTTGCATATAGATTAAAATAAAACTCAAAATTGATCGTGTGGTTGGTTTTTTAAAAAAAAATGACGAACAATGAAACCTCCCTTATTTGTTAAGTACTTAGTACTAAAAAACTAACTTCGCATCTTTTATTGTACTAAACTTTTTGATATAATTATAAACTATTTTGTAAACCCAATCTCACGTTGTATCATTGTGAAATTACAACGGATTTAAAATGTCGTTTGTTTTAATAGGAATAATTAAAAATGTTTTCTGCAATTATCCATTATAACTAAATGTAGTGATGAGAAAAGTGAATTAAAAATTATAAAGTAGTGTCAAAAAGGAAATGTATCGGGAATGCTTACAGTTCGATACAAATCAATGAAAAAAGATAAATCGAATTTACATTAAGGTTTTTTCTTTAATGGCAGCCTAAATTCGGATCTTTAGCTTTATCTGTTTTGAGTTAGATAAATAGACTACCCTCAAAGGCTTCAGGTAGTAAAGAACTATCATTTTAAGATAATCCATAGAGCATCAAAAAGTTTTAGATTATGATTCCAAACTATTGTTGACAACAATAAGATAACTGTGCGTACGTCTGAAAATAACAATGTCTAGCGTTTTTGCTCTTAATTATTGAGATCATAAGATAATTAGCAAAATTTTATCCAGGCCAGATCATTACTTATCATAACTCGAACTTAGCAGATGTAGTGTGATGTAAGGGTAATCGTTTGCATATATAGAATTCATAATGTGGCAAGGGATGGTATATTATTCTATTATTAAAATTTTATGAAATACCTAAGTATAAGAATCTATTTGTTTGTTGTTGTTGTATTTTATAAAATAAAACACAAAATTTCCTTTACGTTCAATATATCTCATCCAATTTTAACAAAATACATACTGAGGCATAGAGCCTAAATCTAAATTCTCTTTGATATAATGGAAATTGGAAAAGCCCAACAGAAAATAGAAAAAATTCATATAAATGATAAATTTTATAATTAAAAAAGAGAATTTCAAGTGGATTATATAGGATTTGTATTCTGTTCCTAGCAGTTTAATTAATTTTTTTTTCCTCTTTTTCATGTAAAAGATAAAAAATTTTAATTATTTTTTAATCACAACATACATACGTAAATTACTACACACTACATACTATCTAACAACTACATATACATGAATTTATTGATAACTATATGTACAGTATCTGTATGTCAATCAAAATATATTGGTTCGAAATCCACTTGAAACTTTACGTCTCTATAGAACATTACTTACTGGTACAGAATTTAACAAACATTTTGTAGGCATTAGTTAGTTTTAACTAATTTAACTAATAGGGTGGATTGATTATAGAATTTAAAAAAAAACACACATCGTAGAATGCAGCGCGGAGAAATTGTCTCTTAAATTTTCTAAAAAGTTGTGTAACTCAAATAATATCCTTAAATGTCCCAAAATCAATAAAACTCTAAATGCAACGTTACTTTACAGCGTCGACCAACTTATTCCCTTTATCTCGTCGTTGAGAGCCTTTGACAAGTTATGTTCATTTATACACAGTCTAATTATGTAGCATACGTACGTCAACCAACTTATTCGAAAAGTGTTCATACGACCCAAATACACTTTCACTGCCATTATTCTCAGTGCATTATAATAAATAACTTTACCAACCAGTTTACTTCTATATTATGAAGTGTCATTTATTTATATAAATGTGTAGCTCTGTGTTCAATTGTTCAAAATTAAAAATGCCCAGTTCATCATAAATCATTTTTAACCATTGCTCTATGTAATTACGAAAGAGATCATCCCATGAAATATTATCCACTTGATGAAACTGTTAATTCACAACCACACATACATACATACATACATACCTCTACTACATATATGTAATATATTATCCTCTTTCAACCACATCATAATATAAATTCGAGGTTTTTTTTTTTTTGTTTTTTTTTCGCTCATATTGCTTTTATAAACAATCTTTTTTAGGGCATCCATTATTTTTACGTACCAAGTAATATAGAAAATGTCAACAATCTTGACACCTAACAGATGTGGTTGATCTGAAATACGTATTCCTTCCCAACGATATATGATGCGGTATACATAATATGCTGTGTAATAAGTCATTGAGAATATGATTTTCATTTTTTCTTCGTTCCGTTACTTTGTTGGATGATGTAGAAATATGTATTGTCGAAGTTATACAGACGAAGAAGAAAGAAGAAGAAGAAGAATATGAAGAAGGCAGAAGAAGTTGCTATTCTATTACCACCTATATGTTATGTTGTACATTGTATCTACTACATTATGTATATATCCGTACGTCTACTACAAGCATCCCGCAGATAATATATCTATGAATGATAGCCAAATCCGTTACTTTAATTACGACAGGAAATCCGTCATCAATTACCACAAGATTTTTCCTCCCCCCCTATTTATGTGTATCAAAATAAATGTATGTATGACATGACTAACGAAGTCAAACATTTGTCTATTAATTTTACATAATTACTTTATGCCATGTTATGACTTTTGGTTAATATTTTAAGATAATTTCCAAAAATTTTACATTTTCATTTGGTTTTTCATTTTTTTTTTCTTTATTTATTATAGGCTCAAATTTCGACCCGACAACGGAATATACGATTTAGAAATAAAAAATGCAAGCTACGGACGAGATAACGGACGGTTCGAGTGTCGTGTTAAAGCTGTCGGTACTGGTGCCGATGTACATCAGGAATATTATAATCTAACAGTTTTGACACCACCGCAGCCACCGTTAGTTGCACCGGGAGCAGTATCGATTGCTACCGAAGATAAGAAACAGGAACTAACGTGTAGTAGTATTGGTGGATCACCCGATCCGACTATAACGTAAGTGTATAGGTTAGAAGTTTTTTTTTTTTTAATTTTAGATCAGTACATAGTCCATTTTTTTTTTATTTTTCTAATAAGATCGCTCCTTAAATCCCTTTTATCAAGCTGATCAAATTACTTTTGCTTTACGATAAATTTCTCTGCGATAAATTGCTTTACAATAAATTATCTCGACCACAAAGTTTTCTGTGCTTTCTCTGTTCTGAGCATAGAATTTTTTCTGAATATTTCCCTTAATTTCCATCTAATCGCCGGCACTGAGCATATTCTCTTCGCTTAGGCCGAGCAAGTCTCGCTTGTCTCAATATCGCCTTGTAAAAGAATGTGCCATTTTGCAATTTTTGCTCATCTAGATTGAATTCATTTTCATACCTAAAGCATTTACAAGAATTTCCAGTATTTCATCCTTTTTTTAACTATGTGCCTTGCTAGGACCGTTTTCTTTATCGAGACCTTCTCCAAATCTGTTTTTTTTAAGACTTGTTTTATTTTTCTGCCATTTACCTAATTAAAATAAGAATACAAAACCATTTTGAAGAGAGATCTCTCTTCTTTATATTTACTGTTCAGAACTGCATACATAAAATAATTTTTTTTTCTCCAAAATTTAGATGGTATCGGGAGGGCAGTTCAGTACCACTACAAGCTCCAATTAGCAAAGGTGGATCAAAAGATCATCAAACTACCAGTACCTTATCACTAACACCAAGACGCGAGGACGATGGTGCCAAATTTCGATGTGTCGTATGGAACAGAGCGATGGCCGAAGGACAACGATTAGAAACAACTGTAACATTGAGCGTAAACTGTAAGTAGATCATTTGATTAATTACAAAAATTTCTCGAAAATAATTAATTGATTGTTTGGTACCTATGTATATACTTCTTATATACTACGTCTTTGCGTCGCTATGAAACTCTTAAGAAGTTATAAATTTATGGGCGTTTTTTTTTGTTTTTTTTATTATTATTATTATTTTACATTTTAGTTTAACGTTCCACACCAAAATGATGTTCATAAAACTGAGTGTTTTTAATGATACCTCGGCTATATTAAGCCATTAAAATGAAATAAAACCTAAAAGTATAATGCTCTTTTGAAGACAATCTTCTTCTATTTAAAGGTGTGGGCAGAAGCTTATGGCTTACAATTTTGATATATCATTGATAAATTTTAAAAAAGGTATAGAGACATTTAAACTAAAAAAAAAAAAAAATAAAAAAGCAACAACTATGTATGTATATTCACTTTACGTGTATACTCTATGCGACTATACGATAATGGTATCTTTTTTGGATTTGTGTGGGCTATAACGTAAGAGCATTAAAAAAAATCTCAATTGACTCTAACACAAGACGAAAACGTTTACAATAAAATGTTATCTTATTTATAAGAAATCGTTAAATTAAAACGTTACTCTTCAAGAGACATTGGTCGTTATAATTTGACTGACAATTTAATCCCCTTTGATAATGTGCTGTGCAATACTCTGGGTTATGGTTATTAAAATGTGACTTAAAAAATATATATATATATATATAAAAGTACCAGAAGTTTGTGGTAAATCTTTAAATCACCTGTAGCCTCTTCGGGAATTATTTTTGCTACCTTTAAGCTCTATAAGAAGAGAATTAATTTTCAACCAAAATTGAAAAAAGAACGTTTCATTAAATTTTCTTTAGGAAATCCTTAAAGTAATTTCTATGTGTTTAATAGTTCACAATATCACCTTTTTAATTCTCTCCCATAAAACCACAACTTGAACTTACTTAAATCCGACTAAAAGGAGTATTTTTCGAATAACATTTAAAATTTTTTTCCATCACCAATTTGAATATTTTCCATCACCAATTTGAATATATTCCAAAGTCACTCTTTAAGCTTGAATAAAAGACTAATAGAGGGCCTATTAAGGCTTTGCCACACTGAATTTCGTTCTCATAGAAAGTGAGCACAAAGCGAATACCGATTTATAAGTAAAGATTTTGTACTCAATAAATGAAGAAAAACAGTTTCTTTCAAATTACACAGCAGTTTTTCTAATTTTCTTTTATTTTTATTTACAAAAAATCAAAAACCCAAAAAAAAAAACGCATGCGTTTGAATATCAATGTGTTTATCGTCATACAAATGTCAAATATAAACAAAAATGTACTAGATCGCATTACCATTGCTTCTCCTACGTGATGAGTGCGTTTATAGCATGTTTTGTTCGCATGTATTTTCGGTGTGACACAAAGCCTTCATTCAAGTTTAAAATTCTATTTCGAATGTTATTTTGTTAGAATTCTTTTCTAAGCGACGAAAAATTCCTACAAAGCATTGTCGAAGTTCGAACTTGTACCAGTGTCTAAAAAGAAATCTTATAAAAATTCCAATTCTTTAGTTCCACTTATAACTGTTTCCCAAGATCCTTATAAGAGGAAGACTCTTATAATGTATACGAAAGGCTAACTTGTTAAAAAAAAAATGTAAATAAATTAATAGAAGCGGTATTTTAATTAGCATACACCCAGGAAAAGTCGTACACTTGACTAAGAACCATAATATGAGTGTCGTACACTTATACCAAGAAACACTCTTGTCATCGTATGACGTCATTATTTGTTTTTATAGTTAATTGAAAAGTATAATGTACTTAGATATTGTCGTCAAGAAAATTAAATTTTACTTTTTGAATGAATTATTGGTCCATAGCGATAAGAGCTGCACCGTTTAATCCTCAAAACATGTTTTTAATCATTTTTGTCAACCTTATGTAATGGATGTGTTAATCTTAATTATCGCAATTTCAATTAAAAATGTTTTCTCCAATAAAGAGAAAACATCTTCTAGTGGATATAGTAACGATACGTAAAAGATCAGTCAACACGAAGAGTGGTTTTGGCCGAAAATCTACTATTAAGTCTCTTATAAGTATCTGATGATTTAGGTATTTATTTTAAAAGAGTATGACTCTTAAAAAAGATGCTTTTATATAGACATTTATAAGAGCGTTAAAAGATCAATAATACAAAAAAAATTAGTGACCTTGAAATGATATGCTTACAATGTTAGCAGTTGTTTTAGATTCATTTGAATTTTTAATTAATTGAAAAATGTCATGAACTCATGAACCTATGGCTTATGGCATTTTTATGTACATAATTTCTCGTTCGTATAATTAATTTAAGTGTGTTTTAGATTGTTGTTTGTTTGAAAAGCATCTTTACCCGAACGTCTTCTAAGCGAAAAAATATTTTAACATTTAGAATATTTAAATAATTAAAATTGGTTTTTTTTTATCGACTTGCTTGTTTTGTTGAATTTTCCTATATACATGACAATCGAGGATTTATTGAAATTTTTTGGAAAAATATATTGTCACGGTATAGGTATACAATATATATAGAAAGTATTCGATACATTTCTAATTCCACAATATATGTATATAAATTACAACAATCTACCCATTATTAATTCAATCAAATTGTATGTATCAAATTCCGTAAATTTTTAAAAATCAAGGCAATCAAGATTCATATCAACAAAATACTCTTTATAATACAAACACCTTTACCGAACTATATACCTACCTATCTACATACATACATATATGATAGTGCGGAGTAAATACTTAGAAATTGATGCGGAAAATGTTTATGAATTATTTAACAATTACTATTATTATTATTATATTATTATCCAAAAAAATCGATGCGGTTTATTATAACTAAAGTATATTTGTTGGATCTTATCTTTCTGTATAAATGGCAGGTGTACTATATAGTTACAAGCATATACTGTAAATTACTGTGATACATAGTAGTTTAATATTAAATTGACCATAAAATTTATTTATCGCTTTTATTGTTGTACATACCTACATTCAATGTTCAGAGTTGTATAGTAAAATTTTCGAAAAAAATCGAGTATAATTGGAACGTATATATGCTGTTTTCTAAGCTGCCTTACATATACATATGCAATCTATACTGATGGCATTCTATATTATAAGCTGACCATAGCATGTCATAACAATATTTTAGTTAATATATTAGCAGACAATTTTCGTATGTAATTTTAATGAAAGGCCATCTATCAATATGAAATATTACTAATAAAAAAACAAAGGAAAACACTGTAAACTTCAACAACGACATCTTTCAAAAATTACTAATACTAAAAATGACAATAATGTCAATAATTATCCGGTTGAACAAAATTTTATTGGTTAATTGAAACGATTTTGAATCATTTCTATAGTCGCAAGAGACAACCGGCCGTCCCGGAAACCGACCAACATGACATAACAAAACCAGAAAAATTGCGATTTTAAATTTCTAGCAGATTAAAAGTTTTTTTTTTTTTTAATCGAACAAATCAACAATTTTTTTTAATTTTTGGGTTGAATTTAAATCAGAAAAATTAAAGCAGATGCATAAAAAATAAGCTAAAAATAAATGTGTTTTTCACGAGTCACGATTTTTTGAAAAAAACATAGAACTTGGATTGAGTCTTAGGTTAAAATGTTTCTTCTAAAACACCATTGCAAAAACTAATACCACTGCTAAAAACTACACAAAATCAACATGTAGAGATTCTGAAAATATAAAAGGATGACACTTCGACATTAACCTAAACAAACAAAAAACGAAAACAAATCGAAAAAAATTAGGATGGACTGTAAGAAACATTGAACGGAGGACAAGGAGGATAATTTTCTCCAAAGGAGAACAATCAACATCTTAATTGGAAGCGGACACTTTCTTAAACATCAGATCGAAGCCTATCTTGAACATTAGAATTGTCTATCACAATACACTCTCTATAAGGAGTATCAGTCGGCAATATTTTCTTCACAACCTAGATTCAGGATTCTAGATATTCAAGCCAGTTAAGCCCATAAAAAGGCTTAGATGATTCCAGTTTTTCAAGTATGATTGATCTTCGTCATGATTAGCTGGTATGGTGTAAGAATTCCTATGCCCTCTGTATGTGCGCCCTTTAGACATTCGTCGTTTTTGCATATTTTGACATACCCTGGGCTACCAGTGCAGAAGATCAATGCCCAAAGAGTATCGCAGATTTTACAACCAAGTTTTGCTTTTACTATTTCATTTATACACGAGGAGGTTTTGTCATGGCACCGTGATGTGGTACTTGGACTTACTTTCTGAAAATTTCTACCTTCTTGTAATGACATTTTTATCAATTTACCTAATTGTTTTGAATTGGAACTTATTTGTTTACAATATTGTAGAAGTGATCATCTTCCGTCCTTGTTCTGAGTTTTCATTTCAATGTTCATTTAACCCTCTCTCTCGTTTTTTGTCTATAATTATCTTCACTTCTCTGTTCTAAGCCTTTTATGTTCCGCCCTTACATTTGCATAGCAACTTTTACCGTAATTTATTAAACATTCCCATGATACTTCAACATAAGTAGTACATCGAAAATCTTTCATCTGATTTAACCCATCCTCTATCCAAAATGACTAACATTTCTCATTTTTCTTCTTTGCAACCCCTATAAATTACACTCATGCCTATTTAGCATTTTCTATTCCAATTACATTTTGAACATCCAGTTTCACTCCACCCAAGTAGAAATTTAAATTCAAAAAAAAAAAAAAACGCCATTTTATAATACAGAAATGTCGTTTTATACAGCCTGTCATTGCCAACATTCATGTTTAATAGTAACTACAACATAAGTAAATAAAATAAATGCATATATATGTGCTTAAGTAAGTAGCACAGCCCAAGAAGAAGAAGAAGAAAAAAAAAATACTTACGTTGAATCTGAAAAGTATGTTATCCACATATGTGTGTACCTACCTACCTTCTCTATACTATACCTCTACCCAGGGCCGGCTCGTGGTTTTTTTTTTGTGTGTGCGAGGAATGTTTGGCGCCTCTGAAATTTTTTTTTCATAAAGTTACTAAAAGGCTATATATGTAGAAGCAAAAACCAGCCACAATTTTTATGGTCGTATATTATTATTGTTTAAAA
>JANSTT010019149.1:0-12108 GCA_026745375.1 Platyura marginata | reverse complement strand
GTAATTGACAAATTTTCGGCAAATCCTAGAAGACTATTATTAATATAATATAATATGTTGGAATTTATAATAATAATTATATGTATGAATTTATTGGAAGAAAAAATAAATATAGTATTTATGTTGTATTAGAATGAAATCTTCAAAGTTAAATTAGAGTTGCCCCCCCCTAGTTCAGATCCTGGGTACGCCCTTGGTGTGCACGACTTGGCAGAAGATTGTTTGTATACTTTTCTATCTTAAAAAATATCTATCCATGTACAATCTATTTATAATCATTTAATTTCTTAAATTGTCACTTAATATTGCCTAATATTTGTTTTTCTTAAATAGAAGACAATTGCACAAAAATTTAGTAAATAATAGTAACGAACTTAATTAGTTTTAATTTGATTACAAATTTAGTTTTTGAAATATCGTATTATGAGTAGAAAATAAATTATTTAAATTTTACTCAACTTAATCTATTTTTAAGGTTGCCTACATCCTGATCTAGTGACATAAGATTATAGTATAATAGGAGCTTGATTACGCATTAAATTTTTGGTGTTAATTATTATTAAGTAAGCAAACTACACACTCCTTCTATGTATACAATTTGGAATTTACATTTAAATTGTGTGTTTAATTTAAACAATATTTATTAGATATAATAGATATTTATCTTAATATTTATTTAGCCCCTGCTACTTTGTCTTGAAAGTATAATTTCAAAGAGAGTGCCGAACGTAGTTACACTCTATAAACATGTAGATTATATGTACATATGCGTGTGTTTATTGGTGTATATAATCTTATCACAAAATTAACAGTTTACCTTGAGTATGTGTTACACGTCATATCAAATAAATGAAAATATTATAATATGTAAATTGTACATGTTACATATTATTACATAAATATTGTTAATTATTACCATAAGTGCGAACATAATAAAAGTTACTAATTATATTGCGCTATTATTAAACATCTATCTAAAATTTTGAGTTAATTATAACAATGCTAGTAAGTGTTTCTTTAAGTATTTCTCTATACTTATTCAAATACTAGAATTTTCGAAACCCATCAAAATGACGGATTTTAAATTTATTGCAACCACTAGAAATAGTCCAGGAAATCATTGCAGGAATTTAAATACATTTAAACCCGTAGAAAATTTATTAAGTCTTCATTTCAATATTCTTCTTTTTTTTATTTCTTTTTTTTTGTGTATTCATTTTTTCTCTCTTCGGAACATATTTCGAGTATATGAAATATACCTCGCTCTCCCCTATACCTTATTCGATTTGCTCTAAAAATAATAAATAGAATATGTACTTGATAGATTGTAAAAATTTGATCACTCTAGCGGCTCTAGCCAAAACTGTTTTACCGGAATCTTGATTATGGACGAATAGAATACCTACAAAGAGGTTTTTTATACTCGTATGATGTTAATCAAGGGTATTATAACTTTGGTACGGAGTTTGTAATTCCCCTTAATACTAATCGTAGAAAAAAAATGTCAACACCATTGTCTTTCTCATGAAATTCTAAGTCGAAATATGCATGTCCGTTCGTGCTCAAGATTCCGGCCAAACGACAGTTTATTATGTAGTCCTAGAGTAAGATCCTTATTGTTTTTGGTGCAAATCGGACAAAAAATAGGGGATGCTGTGGTACAGTGTTCACCTAAAAGGTAGTCGAAATGTAAAAAAAAATGAATATGACGACAATTATAGAGAATAGAAAAATGAAGATTTCTTTCATAGACCAACAAGTTGTACGGCCTAGCGTTATGGCGCTGTAATCAATTTTATTGGATTTCTATGGTTTTTAATCATTTACTCGAAAAGTATTTAGATTAGAAAAAAATGAATATGACGAAAATGATAGAGAATAAAAAACTGAAAATTTCATTCATACACTAAAAAGTTCCACAAAATACTGTTTATGTCATTTCTAGGGTTTTTAATCATTTGTATTCAATTTACCCAATTATATTTATTGTACAGACAAAATAGACACGGATAAAGTTGTAAATAATAAACAAGTGCGCATACAATCGGCGTAGCCAATTTTTCCTTTTTTACTGGTTTTTTAACAAAATTATAGCTATCCTATGGTAAATAAACGTCCAAAGCTAACTAAAATGAATAGATTAAACAAAATCCTTTAAAAAGGCAATATTTTTAGGCATTTCTATCAAAATAAACATTTTGAAAATACCACAAGTGTCCGAAATGTTTACATAAAATGAGATATACAACAAAGCAAAATGTTATCAACAACAAAATGTTTTCAAATAAACACTTCAAAACATCTCGTTGAAAAGGATTATCTCTTAATTTTATAACATCTACCATTTTGTGTCGGATGTTTTTTGAGGAAGACGTTTTTCTTGAATCCAAATAAAAGAGAAAACTTTTAAGGCACGAACACACATCAATGTGTATACGTGTATTTAGGCATTTTAAGCATTTAACCGAAAAGAAGGAAGGACATTTTGCGGAACCCTCATTTCTTTATAATGTACATATATTGTACAAATACGTACATTGTGCATATGTATAGAATGGGAAGAACAAATACATGTTTTCCAAAGTTAGGAAAATAGGACCACTATGAAAGGCTAGAAAGGCCTACTGTCTAAATAAATATATTTAGGTTATAACAGATGTTTTATAGTTATTAGTTAGATAAATAAATTTTAGTTTCTTCTTTTAATTAGTAGACATCAAAATTATAGATATACCCTAATCCCTTGCTTTTCGGCCGAAATTCATTTATTTCGATAAAAATTTAGAACTTAGTAAAAACTTACATACATACATATGGGATTTCCTAATTTTTTTTTTTTTTGGCTACTGGGATTGAAAAAAGGCCACTACACCGAAAAGCTGTATGTAGAGGTTGGGTCTATATACACATTGAGGAGTTTTATCAAATTGCTGTTATACTTTGGAAAAACTTGTTGAGTTAGAAGCTGCCTTAATTGTGTATATACGCCAGGGATATTTTTATGAAATTTTCAAGGAGCCACTTCTATAGCATCGCAATATCAGGATGTTTCTTTAGTGGTATAGTCTTTAGCAAAATGGTGGATAGAGAACTGAAAATGATGTTTATATATTTCTTTATTCATATTGCTTCGATTGATTGTGTAAAAATCGATCATTTGATTGCTACACTTTTAAGTTATAAAAGGGAAATAAAATTTTATACACAGAAATTGAAATTGAAAATTCGTAAAATTTATAATTTACTAAGTATAACCGACCAAATGGCAATGATTTGTTCCCTTTGGAGCGGGAGGTCGCGGATTCAAGACCGACTGGGGGATGAAACATGAAGTGTTTTTCTCTGGTATATGTTGATTTGAATCTGAGGCCGAGTGATTAGATTGCACTTAAAAACAGTCTAAATAATGGCATTATCTCTAAAAATGGCAATGCTTAAAAATAAAGTTGAAATTGCGAGCATTTGTAAGGTTTCCGTAAAAAGAACACCTCAAGTGCTGCTTTGTTATACAAAAAAGAGCTTGTCATGTCTCAATTGAGATAAATGTATATAAGAGGGACGTCTAAGGGGCCCACCTATAGAGGCTTAAGGAATTTTGGGCGCCCTGCCTCTCTCACACTTAATAAGTATATATCTTAGATTAGACTTTAAGACCTTAGACTTGAAAAATTCAAATACATAAATGATAATGAATTTTATATAGATCCGCTAAAATGTCATTAACAATTGTATGTATAAGAAACATTAATTTGACATTGCATAATTTCCGTAAATTAAATATAATCTCAAAACTTTGCCAAAATATTTAATGAACATTGTCATTCTCATATATACAGTCAGAGTCAGGCTATAAGTAATCTACTCATTGTATTCAGAGTAATATGTACATAACCGCAACCATTGCAGCATACCATTTAACAATTAACATTATCATGTAACTTGCCAAATGTTCAATTATTTTCGATTTATTACAACATAATGTATAATACTTACGCACGTCATATAAAATATCGGAATGATAAAAAAAAAAATGTATGTTTGCAATGCGAAAAAATGTATTTAATTCTTTTTTTCTTTTTTTTTATTAAAGTAAAAGTCCACGAGATACGATATTAGTATTCTTTCTATGGTTTTATAATGTACATAGTTATGAATTAAAAAAAAAACACACACACACACAAAAGCTGAAAGTGGTTTTTTTTTTTTTGGAGAATTTTCACGGAGTCGTGTGCCTTCTTTAAATAAGAAGAATGGATTGTGGCTCATCTTTATATGTGGCAATAATAACGAGCAATACAATAAAAAAAAAATATGTTAAATAACACTCTAATTTGTTGACATAATTCATATTACACCTATAAACAGAAAAAAAAAAATAAAACAATTTCAGAGATAATAATCAAAAGCCCGGCAACCATATTGTAGTTTTATTATAATGGAAATGTTGAGTGTGAATTGATATTTTTATGCGAATTTTTACGATTTATTAGATAATATAGAAATGAATTGAATTAATCAAACGAATGTATATGAAATATTTTGAAACAGACACGTTTCTCAAGATGAATACTATATATATGTAGGTATGTATAGTCGCATGCTATAAAATTGTTTACCGATTCTGCAATTCAGCAAAATTATTTATTCATAGAAATACATCGAAACAAGAGTAAAATTTCATTTTATTAACCCAAATTTTGTTTATTATTTATTTATATTATATTGACTATAGAGAGAGAGAGAGAGAGAGGAAAGGTGTAATGTTGCTGCAGTACCAGCAAAACAGTTTTCCAAATAGCTTTTTTTTTATGGCCTATTTCTTTAAGTTTCCAATTCAATTCAAATTGAAATTAAATTATACACCATACTTTCTGGATGGTGTGTTTATTTAAAAAAAAAACAACCATACATTGTTTACTTTATATTGAATGGTGTTTGAAGATAAATTGTTTCAAATGGCAATCGAAAGAAAGTATATTTATTGAGATTTTGTATTTAAGTAGTTACATTAAACAATTTTCGTAGAGATCAATATGAATATGAATAGAATTCTTAAGAAGAAGAAAAGCATGTCTTTTTGCTATGTTTATAAATCAGTGTTAATGATTACATTAATTATTGCACCCATTTGTATCCAGTCACCCGCAAAAAGTCGCCAACACGTTCTGTTCGTTGCAAAAGTTTTTACTTTCATTCTTTTCCTCCTTTATTAGCTTCGACGATTACGCCATGTTTTTCTGGGTCGTCCTCCTTTGCGAGCACGTTGGCGATTCCACTTCGTATACAATGTCATTCTTAGGCTTTCGTATGTTCCACATCCTATTTTCTTCTCAATATTTGTGATTCTCCATAGCTCTTCAATTCTAACCATGTCTGACCTCCTCACACCTGGAGCTTTGATGATATGGTGCTTGTTACTTCCCAGGTGTCGTATAGCCGTATAGCAAAATCGACAGACAATTAGTTCGGAAAATCTTCAATTTTAGGATTTCTGGAGATTTGTAGATCGTTCCAGCAATTTCTTAGCATTTTATATGGGTTTCTGGTTTTTTTTTTATTTTGCTCGTCCCTCTCTTGTTATTACACTTCCAAGATAACAAAATTCATCCACTTCTTCTAATTGATTAGACAAATGAACAATATTTCAGTGAAAATGTCATTTATAAAAAATCTATTTCGGACAAATTTTGTAAATATCGAGACTTCAATCCAAGATCTTCTCTAACTATCATAATCTATAGAATTTAATTAGTTACAGTTACAGTATTTAGCTATACCTACTTAAATATGTACATACACAATACTTATAATAGATTTTGTTAATTACATATTACACCTGCATATGTCTGAACGTACACCAGTATTGCAGGCAACGCAGCAAAATGATTTTCTACTATAAAATCCAACAAACCTCAATTATATTTACCATCAATTTATTAAATATTTAAATCTTAAAATTAAAAACCTTGAAAACATCAACGTCGTAGTTTGATAGTAATGTAAATTATTCATTGATTATATAAAAGGATCGATAAAAACACGTGAAATCGTAAATGATTAATACAATTTTTTTTTTGTTACCTCAAGAAACGATATTGTTGTTATTATTTTTGTTATGGTTTCACCATTGAAAAACAATTTAGTTTTTATTTTTCAAAAATAATTACCTTGCAATATTTTTAATGCCTATATATGTATGTACATATGTACAATTTACATAATGTATCATATATGAAGAATATTACATATTGTACGGATGTGTGTAGGCATCTGTGTACAACATACTAATATATACACACATATTAGCTCAATAATGGCTTAACTTAATTTGCAACAATTTTGATGAAAGCTTTTATAAACAAATTATGCAAATTGTGTTGTGTGGTGGCTTTTTGCATGCATTATATAAATTTGTTTTCATATACGAACTCGTTAATATTTATATTAGCTATAAAACAAGTTTTTTAAATGTTTCCATCTGGTTTTTGAATATGGAAGTAGATTAAATTAGATAACAACAACTAGTAGTTTGCAAGCAAATCTAACCTCTAAATTGTAAATTTTATAGTTACTACCTAGTTCATTATTATTGGATTTATCGAACACTCAATACACCTAATTCCGTTTTTATGCGAACTATTTTTACGCGAATTTGGTTTAACGCGATTAAAAAAAAAATTATTTTTATTTTTTCTAATGCATTTTGATTTGATTTAACGCGGTCTAAACAAATTCAATTTGAATTAAATTTTAATAAGGATAGTAAAAAGACTGTAGTGAGAAAAATAATCAAAATATCCCAACCGACCGATTGCAGAGTGTGCTTTGATTTTTTAAGTTACTATAAAGTACAATTACAAAACTGTGAAACTGTGATTGGTCGGTTACCATATTCATATACAAAACTTTAAAGTTGGGTTAGTGAAGCACACATTTTACCAGTTTTTGTTTTAAATAAATATTATTTTTGTTGTTGAATTAAATTTGTGTGGTAATGAAGGATCAAAATAAAACTTTTGTTTCTTGTATTTTAGGTGGGTATTCTTACAAGAACCAGGTTTTAAAAACAAAACAACACAAACTTTTAATTCATATATGGTCATGGTGAAATGCTTGACAAAAAGCAGAATCTATTTTATATTTTTATACCCGTATGATGTTAATCGAAGGATATTATAACTTTGGTACGGAGTGTGTAACGCCTCTTAATACTCCTCGTAGAAAAAAAAATGTCAACACCATTGTCTTTTTCGTGAAATTCTAAGTCGAAATATACATTAGAAAGCTGAAATTTTGACAGTTTATTATGTAGTCCTAGAGTAAGATCGCTATTTGGAGCAAATCGGACAAAAAATAGGGGATGCTGTGTTACAGTGTTTACCTAATTTTGATATAAACCATTCATTTACTCGAAAGGTAGTCGAAATGTAGAAAAATGAATTATAGAGTATACAAAAATGAATATTTCTTTCATTGACCAAAAAGTTGTACGACCTAGCGTTATGGCGCTGCAATCAATTTTATTGAATTTCTATCATTTACTCGAAAAGTATTTAGATTACGGAAAAAATGATTATGACAAAAATGATAGAGAATAAAAAACTGAAAATTTCATTCATAGACTAAAAAGTTCCACAAAATACCGTTATGGCAATGGAATCAATTTTATGTCATTTCTAGGGTTTGTATTCAATTTACACAATTATATTTATTGTACACTTATACAGACAAAATAGACACGGACAAAGTTGTAAATAATAAACAAGTGCGCATACGGGTATATTATAATCGGTGTAGCCAATTTTTTCTTCTTTACTGGTTTTTTATGCTCTTTCTGAAAAATCAAATTTGTATATCAAATTTGTATAATTTGAAATTCAGAATTTAAGAACTGTTTCTTGGCCATATAGCATCTAATAATATGATACAACTGCGCTTGAGATTGCTTGAATAATTTCAAATGGCAAAAATGATGATACATTTAATAAAACGACTGCATAAGGAACGGGGTCTATAGACTACTTAGGTAGTGTTAAAAATGTATATATCGAGATCATAATTGCTCCATGAAGTTAATAAAATGGACGAACATTTAACCATATAGTCATTATGAAATGAACCTGCGTGCAGATCCTTTTGACAAATTTTTTATGTAAATGTCAGAATGACATGTTTAGTTTTAAAAAAATTCGCCACTCGGCGACTAGAGAGTTAGCTACATACATTTTCGAATATATAGTAACTTTAAGATGAAGTTATATTATGTATGTGCATATTCATCATTACATAATGTTGTTCTGAACTTGACATCACCAAAGTTCATGTTATTAAACGCTATTATTTTCATAAAAGTCAAGATAAATATTGTACATATTATAATAAATAATATAGCAACTTATAAACAATAGATTATCGTGAATATAAACTAAATTATAATCGCTTGCTATTGTTATCGATGCAGTTACATAAGGGCCTTATGATTTTCTTTCAAAAGATTTTTCATGATCAAGCAAGAAAAATATATAATCTACTATAGTTACTACGATGAGCATTGAGGAGTTGAGCGCCCATTAAATACACTTTAATGATTATGGTACAGTACCTATAAACTTCTACTACATATAATGTGTAGATCCATAATAATTTTAATAATAAATTCCATTCATTGAGGTTGATGGTATAATGGTGGTCTGTAATTTAGATTTCATGGCATAAACTTAACAAAATAATAGATCGCTGTGTATACATATCCTACAGCTATGTAAATGTATACATATGTATACAGACATTAGACAATAAATGTGATTATGTTTATGTATATAGACTAGAAGAAATATGTAATACTTAACTGACCTTGGGCAATGATGCTAGCACTTGTTGCTTAACGTCCCAGACGAGTCGTTCCGAAGGAAATTGAAGGCATTTGTAGACATTCAATTCGGGTACATGTATCCGTACTAAAAGCCATCCATCCCGAGGCTCTGGTGGTGGATCGTCATCAAATCCAATTGGATCCATAACTCCCACCCTGAGCACACTGGACAATTATTATATTATGGTCTGCATTGAGTCACACTGAAAGAATAAAAAAAAAAACAACAAATAAATTATTAAATTAGAGAGAATATATTGTAGGTATACATAAAAAGAAAATAATTCTATTGTTAGGGAAGATTAAAGCTAAGCCATATTTGTTCAATGTTATAGGTATTATGAAATAATATAATTTATAATATAATATGTATTTATATATATATATTTGTATTGTTCAACATGGTAAATGATAGATTTTATGGAATTGAAATGGTTTTGAGGTATTGTAATATGTTCTGAAATAATAATTTTCAATGTTTTTGTGTCTTTGAATGGTCTTTGTATTTGGCTTCCATCAGTCATCGTGAAAGTTGCACCAGATATTTAACGATCATTGAATCTTTGCGTACGTAGAAAATATAAAATTATTGTAACATGACGTGATATGACGACACTCAGTGCCGAATTAATCTAAAGGCACGATAGGCTGTAGCCTACAGGCGTCTGCTCTTTAAAGGGCCCCGCGAAAACGGATCAATATAATATGAATTTGATTTAATTTTGATTAAAAATGACCAAGTTGAATGAATCAAGTTTTTTTTTTTTTTAACTTTTCAAAATATAGATAAAATAATCAATTCAAAAACCTATACAACAATAACTTCGATATCCAGTTTGTAACGCCCCTTAATATTCATCGTAGAAATTTTTTTTTAACATCTATTGTCTTTCTCGTGGAGTTCTAAGTCGAAATATGCATATCGGTCCGTCCAACCGTGATCAAGATTCCAGCTAAACGGCTGAAACGGCGTATATTGGTCCATATAATAATATCGTTGTGTACGAAGGGGAATATCGATGCGTAAGCTCACAAATGTTTTAAGAGCACTTTTGGGTGAAATTGAGTTAACTGCATTTTCCAAGCCTTCAACATGTTACCTGCCTGGTGTGCAGTTTTTGTAAGGGAGTAATCAATAATATCGGCTCAAGACACTGTTGAGAGTGCGACGTTCCTATTTACGGACTAACACTTCGAAACACATTTTACACATTTGTGAGTTTAACCATCGATATAATCTTCACAAGTTGATTCAAGCCGAAAAGGTCAACCAGATAATTTTCGAAAGGACCCATAGATTTCGCCAGCCTACAAGGCTTAATTCGGCACTGACGACACTGGACAATTCATTTATTTCATTTATTATAAATATGTATGTACATAAGGCCGAAAGCCTTTTTAAGTTGTACATATATCGCTTAAAATTAATGATTCATTTACAAGAAAGAATTGGAAAATATTAAATAGATAAATAGATAAATCCGAGAAAATAGAAATAGAAATTTGGAGATTTGATAATTCAGGTAATAGTAGACTCAACAAAAAGTTATGGCGAGTGTTGGTGAAAACCACAAAAAGTAAAATAGGATTTCAAATTGAACGTTATGAAACAAATACATATTTACAAATATTTACAAATAATTACGCTGTGCGACTGCCTAAATAGGTCAAACAGGCTACCTTGAATTATTGAATACTAGGAAGTTTTTTTTAATTCAATGGGAAGTTCGTTCCATAGGACAATACCACGGACAAAAATAGACGAGTGCATCTGTTTACTCAATTAATTATATTATAATATCGAGATATTTTGTAAAATATAATTTTTTGATAATTTGTGCTTTAATTTTTGGCAGGTTTATATTGATATATATATATATATATATATATGTAGGTATACTTAAAATGTAGATTAAATTTACTATTAAAGTTATTGTTAGCTAAATTTAATTAAATTTAATTAAGTTCTATGTAACTTTTTGTGAACAAGTTACTTATGCATAAATGTACCTATTTTATGACAATTTCCTTGAAAAATTAAAATTTTAAGTCTTTTCTTTGAAATCGCAAAATTCTTGATTAAATATTTTTTCTAAAAATGCAAATTTTAAAATTAATTTTTATGATTCATAAGAATTTAATATTTACATCAGTAAGAGCACGCTAGTGCTAAACGCACGTAATGTATGTAAGTTATTTGGAAATATTTATTCTGTTCTACTATTCTTGGTAATAACGAAATAACGATGGCATTAAGTATTTCTGTCAGACTTAAATGTCAATTTAATATTCTAGGTTTAAAATAACCTATCTTAGTACATATATTCAAATTAATGGATAGCACATGGTAGAGAACTATCATAAACATTCAATAAACATTTTTAATATATATATATGCAATATTGTAGGTACTCAGTCGACTCGCTTAATTAACACCTTCAAAGCAGCATAAATATTATACATAACAATGTTTACAAATAAATAAATTTCAGTAGTAAATGAATGAATGAGTTAATCGTGCAACTAGTTCACACACATCATATTATTAAATATTTATATTTTTAATTTAGCATAATACCATAATGCTCGGTATTGTCCCAGTTTTGCTATGCTTTTTAGCTGTTCCAATTCTGGTATTATTCCATAAACAATGAGTATTTTATATGCATATAAAAATATTACTGCGCGCGGCTTTGTGTACACAAATTTTTTTTAATGTGAAAAATGTCAAATATTCATTAACAGAAAGAAATTAATTCTTTCTTCTCTAAGTATAAACAATGCTGAACTTTTTAAATTACAAAAAACTAAGAAAATCTAAATGAGTATTCCTTAAACAAACCGGTATTTGTAGATCAGTGGTTAAGACTCCGAGTATGCGGCAGAAGGATTGATATAGGAATTTGATTTCTAAGAGACTTTGATAGTTAGACTCAAGTCCAAATATACGAAAAATTTCCCAATAAAATCAACAATTAAGTACGAATAAGTTGTTCTTTAATTATTATTATGATTACGACATTTTAGTTTTTAATGTTCATTAGAATGCAGAAAATTTATTTAGTCGCTCTGATGAATATGAATGAAACCTATATTTATACCCGTATGATGTTAATCAAAGGGAGGGTATTATATTTTTGGTACGCCTCTTAATACTCATCGTAGAAAAAAAATTTCAACACCATTATCTTTCTCGTGAAATTCTAAGTTGAAATATGCATGTCCGTCCGTCCGTC
>JANSTT010019148.1:0-12110 GCA_026745375.1 Platyura marginata | reverse complement strand
AGATCTTACTCTAGGACTAAATAATAAACTGTCAAAATTTCAGCTTTCTAGCTTCAGCCGTTTGGCTGGAATCTTGAGCACGGACAGACGGACAGACGGACGGACATGCATATTTTGACTTAGAATTTCACGAGAAGGACAATGGTGTAGATGAGTATTAAGGGACGTTACAAACTCCGTACCAAAGTTATAATACCCTTCGATTAATATCATACGGGTATAATGAGTTAGCGGGTATTGTATATAAGCCATCGATATATATGTATGTAGAGTGGGTAAATTTTCTATTTTAAGAAAATTACCAGAAACTATGACAAATTTGATATTTCAGTGAAACCGTATCGTCACTTTGAAGATAATTATGTATATGAAAAACAAAAAAAATCTAAAACCAACCAACTATATTGCCGTTTTATCAATAATTTCCAGCTGCTAACAAATGGCCCCATACGATGTAATTAGATGTTCTAGTATATTATTTTGTACATTCATATTTTAAAATGAATGGCAGACAGTCTTCTTGAAATATTATCGTAATGAGAGAAGTGACTCATAGTAAACCACAAATCGTCAGAATTTTATATCTACATTTACATGTAAGCACGCTGTATAGACTTAATTAATCTATATGCAGATTTATTAGCTATAATCAATCTAGCCGAGCGATAATGGAAATTACATAAACAAAATAAAATTAAAAAAAAACTTTGACCATGAATTGTAATTTCTTTTTGTATCTTTTTTTTTTTTGTAACTAAATTTAAATAAATGTAAACCTCTCTTGGTGGCTGAGATTTATCATTTTTCTAATTAAACTTTAGACATCGTTATGTTTGTGGATCGGTATTTGCATAAAATAAATTCCAATTACACATTTAAGATTGTCTAAGAAGTAGAAGAAAATGATGATAATGATGATGACGATGGTGACTATAATAAACAAACATCTTCTGGTTGAATCTGATGGGATAAATATATTTGTGTCAAAATCTACAAAACTTAGTTTGAAAATGTTTTGTCGCCGTCGGTCGGCCAATATTTTAATATGAGTTTAGCAATTTCCATTCGCTGGACAATGAGCTGCTAAATTAATGCATCCGCACTATAAGTCAGAGTCGTGCGATACCAAACGAAATGGTTTTCTTATTGAATTTAAAAGACAGCGAAACAACCGTAAGAAACTATTAAATTTGATGAAGATGTAAACAAAAATTGTCTTATGTGATTATTACAATTGAGATTAGTTTTATCATGTGGTTTTTTTTTTGTCACACTAATATGTTCCGTTAGTATACACATAGTAGGTATATAAATAAATAGTAGGCGGATAATATGAAAAATTCTCCATATATTTCGATCTTAAAGATTTTCTTTCTCATAATGTTCATAATAATTTACGAAAAATCTGGGAGGGGGTGATATCCATTTAACTCTTACTATAATTTTTATTTATGCAGAACAACAGAAAATTGCTAGCAAGGTCAATAAGAAATATGCATACGCGAATAAATTTGAATATATGTGAACTATTTATTTTAATACAAACGACAGTCAATTGTCATCGACATTCTGCGGAATCACAAGTTGCTCACATGATCACATGATCACATGATCACAGTGATCACAGTGATCACATGATCATGAAAAAAAACGTTATTTAATTTACTTTTTTGAAGAAAAAAATGCTAAGCTATAAAATCCTCCCAAAATTACAACTATACTATAATGTCGTAATCGTAATATATAATACAATCGACATGTAGACGTAGAAGTAGGTATACAATACACACATCACACACGTATGCATAATCGTACAGTCGCTAATGATTCATGTATCATGTGAAGTCTGCATGCATCCACTTATTATCGTGTATATGCAAAAGATCACTTAAGAAATAAGAAAGACTTAATTTTAATAGTTATGCCAAGTTAAAATATACCTACCACATTTTTTGTTTGGAAACATTTTTAAAGAGTGGGTCGGTGCCTAATCTATGATGTTAACTAAAGGGTAATATAACTTTGGTACGAAGTTTGTAACTCCCCTTAATATTCGTAGAACAAAAAAAATTTTAACAGAAAGCTAAAATGTTTGACAGTTTAAGAAGTAATCTTAGAGAAAGGTTTTTGGAGCAAATCGGTATAGGAAAGGATGTGGTACAGTGTGGTTAAAACATTTATTTACTCGAAAAACATTGCAATGAAAAAGGAGGAAGAAGAGAGAAGAGCCGAGCATTGGAGCGAACGTCCTAAGCTAAAGCAATCCAAAGTACTAATCGGGAATTACAACCGAAAGAGGTACGAGATTAGTATAAGAGTTAGCAAAAACAGACTCAGGATGCTGACGGGAGTCCTGACAGGCCACTGCAAGCTGAAGAGACACCTGAGGAAGCTGGGTCTGAAGAAAACGGCACGTGCAGGTTCTGTGAAGAAACAGAAGAAACTCAAATACACCTCTTTACAGAATGTGGAGCACTCATCCACAAAAGAAGTGATTATCTGGGGAAATCCACTAAATATCTTAAAATTTCTTAAGGAAACTGGACTCGAGGAGGTACTCTAAATAATGAAGCGGCTCCATGAAGATAGAAGTAAGAAAGGGGGGCATAATAAATCTAAATAAAGGTCGAGGTGCATCGATCACCCCTAATAAATCTACAATCTACTCGAAAGACGTCGGAATGTAGAAAAACTGAATATGACAACAATTATTGAAATGAAGATTTCATTAATAGACCAAAAATTCCACAACTTCTTTTTACTGGTTTAAATTTATGTTATATAGTTGTTAATTTAGGTTATAATTACCAACGAACAATATTTTGTTCGGCAATTATAAATTATACAATTTACTGCATTGTATAATTAATTGACCTGGCATCCCTTGTGAGATTTTTCATAATCGAACAAAATGCGAAAATAAGACTAAGTCTTCGATACACTTTTTTTTATATGGTAGAAAACTTTCAATGCGCTCGGAGATCAGAAACAATTTACTAAATTGTAAAATTAATTATTCATCTGGCATCCCTTGTGAAATTTTTCATAATCGAACAAAATGAGAGTATTTAGTTACCGTGTCCATCGCGGCAGTGGAAACAATTTGAAGGGGAAAAAGAATGTGAATTGGAGACTCTTGTGAACGCCGCTCTCCGTGTAGGAGTGGCAGAGAATAACAAATCACATATTTAATTTTTATGAAAAACTAAACTAAATAATAATAAACCCCCAGTAAAATTGTTCGGAAGTATTGTCTGAGTCTGAAAATATTATATTTTTCATTACTATTACGATTATTATTTTCTCGACTCTCTCCGCTCTTATTTTATGCATCAAACAAAAGTGTTCGGTACAATGTGTATGCTCCTTCAGTATACATAGTATAGTTTTACAATGGTTTTACTTTAAACTTTAAAGTGACATCACATAAAATGTTATTAAATTTTCTTACAACATGTCTCAAGTGTTATACTAAAAATGGTAATAAATAATAAAATAGCTATTTAATTAAAATTTATGTAAATTTTGACCTAGACCCTCATTGTAACAAAATACTTCAGTTTTGCAAAGCCCAACAAACTACTATACATATAATAGATATTTTGTTCATTAGAGGTATGTATTCCCTAAAATAAACAATCTACTAGATATTTTATTAATATTGTTAATGAACGTTATTTAAGACATTTAAAGGAACCGTAAGATCGTATCCCATTAGCTTATGACGAAAGTTTGATCGAATATTTCATTTTAGTGTCTAGGTATAGATTATATTCAAGAAATTACATTTTTCACAAACTCCTATGTATATACATAATATCTAGACAAAATTAAATTACATAATAGGGGAAGTAAGTATACATTAATTTCCGACAGATTATCATATAGCATAATCAAGCCATAGTAATAATAAATTGGCAATTTTCAGATAATAAAATTGACATTTTAATTTTTTAGCAAATTCAGCGATACACACTTGGTAGATTTGATGTGTGTGAATAAACCAAACAAACGATTATTGTTTTCTGTTGTCATTTTAACCTTCATTAATTCGAAATGAATCATTTGTTGATATTTGTATTATTTTTTTTTTTTTTTATTTTTACAATTCATCAATTCATCAGCCGACAAATACAAGTCAGGTGTCGATTTAATTAAATTTAGTGCTATTTTAATAATTGAAAAACCCATTGAACATTATTTATTGAAGGATTTGTTTAGGTGAAACTGAAAATTACTTGGTAAATAGTAATTTTGAGATTTTTTTTTTTTTTGTTTCTTATTTGAATTGTTTGTTAAGTTTGGAATTTTTATTAATGAAATATTAAAATATACACGCCCTACACCATTTTATAAATAAATAGTAAGTCAATTAACATTTCGTTTAACTATGTGGAACAAAAAGTAAATCTACATTATCATGTTTTAGAGTTATGAGACTTTTTGTAAACGATTTTAACATTCCAGAAAATGAGTTTTTAATTGTATTTTTCTTAGTAGTTAGTGTGAGAGAGGGCGGGCGCCCTAGAACGTCCGAAATTCCTTAGGCCTCTATAGATGGGTCCATTAGACATCCCTCTTCATACATTTATCTCAATTGACATGATGAGCTCTTTTTTGTGGAACAATACAACAATTGATGTGTTCTTTTTACGAAAACCTTACAAATGTTCCCAATTTTAACGCTATTTTTAAGCGTTGTCATTTTTAGAAATAAAGTCATTTAGTTAGACTGTTTTTAAGTGCAATCCAGCCACCCGGGCCTCAGAATCAAATCAATATGCCAGAAAAAAACACTTCATATTTCATCCCTAGTCGGTCTTGAACCCGGGACCTCCCACTTCATTGCTCTGAGTCATTTAGTCGGTCTTCTTAGTAACTAATAAAGATAGAACAATATCGTCTATAATTGAAAAAATGTAAAGAACGAGTTTTCGAGAAAAGTGTAGACAATGACTTTTTGAGCTACATTAGACGATTTGGATATTTCCACCTAACTGCTAAATGTAATTAAGATCTAATCTAAATGTATAAGTTAGGTAAATTTGAAAACTAAATAAACAATAAATCGGGCCGTAGGTACATAAATCAAATCTTCAAATCATTCAGCATTCATTTCAATTGACCTAACTGTCATTCAGAGTTCATTCAAGTTCATCCAAAAACCAAAATTTGGAATTTTTTTTGTAAAACTTCAATGTAATACTACAAAATTACTAAAGGGGATCTGTATAATTATATATATGACCTACACTTGCTTTTTCAGGTACCCAGGTAGAAAGGAAGGTGGAAGGAATTATTATTTAATCCACGAGAGAATATTTTGAGGGAAATTAAGTGACTGTATGGTAATAATGACGACGAAAGGTTAATTTATGATGCATTTAGATTTAGATGCACGAGCAGATATGCTTTTTAAACACCATATTTACGTCAACATATGTAGCAGTATTTGATTTTCATCAGTGGATCCAGACCTTAGAAATAAATGTTTTCTTTTATTTACATATATGTATGTTCAACAGATTCTGAATTGTTTAAACTACTAAAAAGATTTTATTATTATTTGCTGTGGAACGAAATTGAGTTATTGAGCGTCAAAGTTAAAAATTCATCATAATTGTAACTAAAACGTGCATGCTACTGTTTACTCTACGTGTTTAATATTTATTAGTATATACATATATAATTATCACTGTACTGTAGTTATGTAGTTTGGAACAATAGTGATAAAATTAACTCACTTAGCTCAGAGGGAGGAAAGGTGAAATATATTAACCGTTTAGGAGATTTTAGCGATTTTAATTTTTTTTAAAAGACTCAGAAAATGCTCATGAATTTTAAACCAATGTAATTTTAAAACTATTGGCACAAAGCTAACAGTTTCCCAATAAATGAATCATTCCAAAGACGAAACATCTACTTTTTCAAAAGGAATACTCTAGAAAAATGACGATTTCTTCGAAAACTATCTTTAAATCTATTTTATTTTACATCATCAATTCTTCTACTCCTTTTTGCTATTAAACGAAATCGCCATTTTTCTGCCTATGAAAAAGTAAATTTGACTTAAAAGTTATGAAAATTTTCCTCGAGTCTTGCAAAACAAAATTAAACCAAAACGGTTGTACATATTTCATCCGCTCTCCGAAATGATTTTTTTTTTGTTGCATTTTTAGTTCCCTATCTACCATTTTACTAAAGACCACCATTACACCCTGTATATGTACAGATGTACAAATACATAATTCGTACATAAATTATGTTTATTCAAACCAAACTTTTTTTGCTATTTCATGAAACATACTGTCGTCCTCAAAAAGGCCTTTTGTAAATAACTTTTTAAAATTCATATTTACATTTTTAAAGTTAAAGAAAAGTTGAAAAAAGTGGAAATGTATTATTTGATAGCTATACGTATAAAAAAAATATTCTCAACTCTTAGAGTACCCTGTCTGAATAAATATTCTCCTTTATATATTGAATTAAATCCATAAAACTGTGAGGTTGCCACAAAAGTTTAAGAAAATAAAATTGATTTCGACTTGTACAAATGAATTTACAAGGAATTGAGATAATCCTAAGCTACTTATAGAATGTTTTCCGTTGGATATTCAAAAGAATATTTTGTTTGTAAGTGAATGTGGTTTCACCAGAAAATATGCTCGGCTGTAAATCAAAATTGGATTTTTTAATAATCAAAATTCCATTTCATGAAAAATTTTTAAGTAAAACCAATAAAGGAATAATTGGCAACGCCGATTATAATATATCCGCATGAGTACTAGTTTTTATGACTTTTATTGAATATTACAATATTGAAGACATGATTTAAAACTCAGAAATACCATAAAACTTATTGTAGCGCTAAACGGTTAGTTGTGGAACTTTTGGGTCTATAAAAGAAATCTTAATTATTTTATTCTCTATCACTTTTGTCATATTCATTTTGTCTGTAAGCCAAATATTTATCGATTAAATGATTTAAACCCTAGAAATAACATTAAGTTGATTGCAGCGCCATAACGGTAGATCATAGAACTGTTTGGTCTATAAATGAATTTCACGAGTTTTAAGGGGCGTTACGAACTCCGTACCAAAGTTATAATACCCTTTGATTAACGGATATAAAAATAATGAAAATGTTATTTGCTCAACTGAATAAAATACTACATTGTAACTATAGAGTGGCTATTTGACCTTTATTGGTCACTGGTTACTACAATAAATATACGAAGTTTTGTACAGTTAACTACCCCGTTTACTACCACAAAGCGCTTGTCTGTATATCCATAAACCACCAATAAATTTGAATTTTATTGCTTTCCAAGTTTACATGAACATTTTCTATAAATAAGCTTTATAATAGCGTGATGCAATTTGTACATATGTATGTATGTGTGTGTGTGTGTGTGTGTGTCTGTATGGAGTCTATTCTAACTAGCTCCATATACGTATATGTGCGCAGTTGCAATCATCATGCTTGTGCAATGTACGTTACAACTTTGAGCTTTATAATGACGGTAAAGTAGAAAATGCAAATAAACTTCTGAAAAGTGTCATTAAAATGTGAATAATTAGTATGCCAACGATGTAGCATAACAGAAAATTTAAACAAAAAAATGAATGTACAGTAAACTCTCGATTATATTTACCTATTAAATGTCAGGGTTAGAAATATATCTGAATTGTAAATATAACTGAGTAGAAAAAAACAGGGAGGAATTTGGAAGTTCATTTTATATTTAATGACATTTTATCATTTTTAAAACATAATTATATGGAATGTGCACAGTCAGTAAAACTGGGGAAGCTCCGATAAACATAGACATATGAATTAAATATAGAATCAGGCATAGAGACAGATCTACAGTACTATAGAATCGTGATAATGGAGATTGATAAAAAATCGGTATACCGAACTGAAGATTGCTGTAATTGCAACATGATTATTGCAGGAAGCTGATGGAGGAGGCCAAGATTATTTATCTGTGGGCCTATCACGTATAACCAATCTGAAATGTTCCTTAACATAATTTATCGAATTCGTATTGTCTATCACCAATTTGATGCTAACCACTTTACTTTTCTAACAAATTTGTCGATTTGTCGGTAATTATTGAGTTACTGCCATATTGATAAATTTAGTTGATATGCAGATTTTTTTTCATGTGTCAAGTGAAATTTTTTTTAGTGACAATATGTAAGTAAATATCATAAACATTAATATATTATAATTTAATTTTTCACCAACAAACTTGAAATAAAATAAAATTTATTTACATGAAAAATGATATTTGACAGATAACAATGAGTAATATAGTCGGTAAAGAAGAGATATTTTCAGTTGAATACAATAGTAATGATGAACGACGATACGAAATGTTAACAAATTTGTGTTGCAGATTTGTTAAAAAGTCATATTTGTTAGATGGTAAAGTTGTGTTAGGTGATAGACTCACTGTTGAACCGCCTAATAAACTATCAACTTAATAAGAACTACTCACGAAAACAATAGCTGACAAATGTCAAAACACAATGCAATTTCCTACTTCCAAATGTATTTTATATTGTCGCACATATGTATGTGTGTGTGTGTGTTGTAAATATAACTAAGAGAAAACTTTTGACTTGTAAATATAACTGAGAGTAAAGTATTAAAATTCGATTAGTGTAAATATAACTGAGTGAAAAATTGGTTAAGTAAATATAACGTTGCACCGCACCGTAATCACCGAAGCTAGTGAAGGAGGAAAGGAATGGATGGAGCTTTGGCAACGAACAGAATGCGGTGGCGGCTATCTGTGGATGGCCTATGCTCCCTCGTTAAACGATAAACGCCTGATGATGATGAAATATAATTTCAAATTTACATAAAACATTTTTGGTGTAAATATACCCGAGAGTAAATTTAACTAAGTATAACTATAATCGAGAGTCTACTGTATTTTGGACATCTTTTAAATTGCACCGCCCCGTATATATATTTAACAGAAAATTTCTATTTTATTTTTAAATTCATCGATAGGTAGGTACACATACATATTTACTATGATAATAATATTTGATTTCACGCTATAAAAATGTTTTTTCGAGGAGTTACGTAACACAAAGCAAACAAAATTTATACCTATTCACATTAATGAAGGCTCTATTGTGCTTTACGCATTTAGAGCGAATGCTATAGAAAATTCTACAGTAGTTAGTTTAACGAAGGTAAATTTAAAGACTTGTAACTAAGCTTATGCTACTAATTTGATATAGACGACATCAGAATATAGTAATTTGTATGGGTTTTCTTTTCATTTTCTTTTCTTTTCTGTAACAACGATTTTGGCCATAGCTGTCATGAACAGAAGTAATCAAAACTGTAACAGTACGCACACAAAGTGTCTAAATTTGTTTATGATTGTTGTTGAGTGTTTTAATAGAACATTCTTATGGGGTTGAAGAACACACGCTGTGCGGTAAAATTATTTTGTGATAGCTGCCACTCAGTGAAAATGCTTTAGATTAAGAAAAAAAATGTGACATAAGAAAATTTTTGTTTCTTTTTTGTTTTAATTGACATAAAGCGGTTCGTAGTTTCCAAATTCTTGAGTTATAATTGAAAATGCTATCCAATATTTCAGTATCAAATATACGTGAGCACAGAGTGTACATTTCAAATATTGTGTGACACATGAACACATTAGGCTTTCCCATAGGGGGTGTACGGTGGGATTTACCGCGCCTCTAAGGGCTGGTATTTTGTTCTCATAAAACGAATTTTAATAAAACGAAAATTACAATCATGGATAATGAAAAAAACGGTGAAAATTGTAATTGTAGAAAATTTAGTTAATTGAAGAAAAAACGGTTTAGCAAGAAAATTGAGCGGAAGGGGGTGTTAGAACTAACTAAACATAATACATTTTGATTTATCGATTTTCGAAAACGAAAAGATTAATTTATTTTGAAAAACGTAGATGTGAAAACCAAAGTAAAAACCCCACCACACTCCGGTCATTTAACCCGCAGCTCCTCTTAAATTCTAGCCTTTCTAAAGACTGGAATACATCACGCATCAGAAATTTTAGACACATAACTGAAACAATATTTGCTGAACTTAAAGTTTATTTATACTTCACAGTGTCGTTCTTAGTATAATTGGTAACATATCTGACCTACATTTGATTGATAGGTAGTTAGTCTGTGATCCATACATAAATACTGGTCTTCTTTGAAACAGGCTCGATTCCTATCCGAGCTCTCGGGGCTACACAATTATTTCTCTCAAATTACGGTGATAGAACTAGGACTGTGATTCCCACATTGAACTGTAATACCCTATGAACCATTCTAAAAAAAATTCAAATTGATAATTCGTGAAGAAAATTAAATGTAAAAAAAACATTTGATAGGCTTGGAAAAATAATATTGGAATTGAACAATAGGAATATGTTTTTAACTTTGTTTCTATGTTTCTAATAACCTGTGATGACGAACATGATTCAGATAACCTTAAGTTTTGTTGTTAAGGGAGGAAAAAACATTTAATAAAAAGTTGGTCAGAGTGCTACCTGGATCTTGGACAATGGCTGTGAATTTTCTCTTATAAAAAAACCTACAATATTTTATGCAAAGGTGAGATTATATGAGAATGTCAACGAAACATTGCTCATAAACAAATTCAATTACTTATATTTTCACCACAAAGATATGGGTTGTGTTTTCTATCGTTACATAACATATGAAAAATACGAGGAAAAAGGTGTCGTTAACATATTTCCAGTCTTAATAGGAAAAGTTTTTTTTTTTCTGCACATTTGCAGGCACTGCCAATTTTCGCTAGATATTATTTTTATGTAATTCTAATCCATCGCCGAACTTGTCTTATAAGGAATTTTTCCAATAGAAACTTTTTGATTGAAAGAAGTTAATCATCTACCAATTACGGCATTAAATATAATGGAGACGGACACAGTCATATTTCATATGAAAAGCTATTTCAACAAAATAAAATTGCCGAAGTCTCATTAGGTATATTGAAGTCTAAATTTTTTATTTTTTTATTACTACATTTCGTAAAGGATTCCACGTATATTTTAAATTATGATCAATTTGATTAAATTTCACATTGATTTAGTAATTTTCCAAAAACAAAAAAAGAACTTAAAGAGAGCACATAGGAAAAAAAATCGATATTTGCCAAGAAGCTGAACTTACCTAGAAGAGGAAGTTACGGGCCACTGGCAATAAATTTCGTTCACACACGTTCCACAGAGGTTTTCAATCAACAAAATACCAAATCTCAGAACAATATCAATTAAATTGCTTTTATAACACTTTTTCGTTTAGTTTAATTAATTAATAAACGACCCACATTTTATTTATTATTTTTTTTTTCGATGTGCCCGAAGTGAGCCCTATAATTGAGCCGACATCATACACCAAATTGACATTAAGCCGATGGAAAAATTACTTTTGGGCGTATACCCTTCAAGCATTTTAATCGATTTATCTCAATGAAAAACATATAATTTCACACAAAACTCATATCAAATGATTCACCATAGTTTTAATTAATATTTTCTAATAATTTACTTAATTTAAAATAATTATTCACTTAGTTTTTTAATAAAATATTTGGGAACTTACCTCTGAGCTGGCTTTTGACGCCATATTACACACAACTTTGAATATTATGCAAAAAAATAGCAGGGATACCAACTGTTTTATTGTTCGTATTTGACATATACGTAAAAAAGAGATGTCATTATAGACTCAAACCAAATAATCTTCGTAAGAAAATAGTGTGCTTCCATCTAATGGTCAACTTGATCGCAATTGAAAAATCAATTTTAAAATAAAACCTTTGCTTTTTCTTAGAGAGCCAATGAATATTAAAATTCGAAATTAGTTCGTTTTTTAATTTCATATTAAAAACAGTATAAATAACCGATACTATTTTTCGTGTTGAATTTTCATATTTTCAGTGTTGGAATTACCGTGGGAGACCACAATTATACATTTTCCTTGACTAATTTTAATCAAAGAATATATATAATATAGAATACTCACTTCATGTAAAAAAATGAACCACAACATTGCATTATTTTTTCAATAAC
>JANSTT010019147.1:0-12111 GCA_026745375.1 Platyura marginata | reverse complement strand
TCATAGACTAAAAAGTTCCACGAAATACCGTTATGGCGCTGCAATCAATTTTATGTCATTTCTAGGGTTTTTAATCAATTTACCCTTTGTACAGACAAAATAGACAAAAACAAAGTTGTAAATAATACAAGTATTCATACGGGTATATTATAATCGGCGTAGCCAATTTTTCCTTCTTTACTGGTTTTTAATCGAAATTAATTAAAAAGCCTACTACCTTTTTACATCTGCGTCTATACAACATTCATGTACCTATAATACATACATAGATTGTAGACATCCAAATTGGAGACATGCATTAATCTTTTTTTTCCCAAGGCTGTATATCGACCCTTTAGTTAGACAGTTCTTCCATTTAAACACAATCTCCTTGATGATGTACATTGTACAATTAGATATTGTATTGTAGGTGCGAGGAAAATATGATTGATGATAGGTGTTTTTGGTCAATTGGAACAAATTGATAAATTATTGTATAGGTGGCTAAAGTGTAACAATATATTGTACGTACACAACACACTATTTCAGTTTAATTGATATCAAAAGCAAGGGTAAATTGTAAACATGTAAAGATTTGCGGTAAACTTACCAACATTGCTAAGATAATAATCTTAGAGGTTATATTATAATGGATAGTTGTTCTAAACAGATTAAATTGGGGTTTGCATAATGTATTTTACGTCAAGAGGAAATTACGTAAAGGGTTTTATAATGCTTAAGGGTTTTATTTCTAATAAGATGAAATAGTTATTTGCTAATATTAAAACACAATAGAATTTTATTGTATAATTTTATAATCACTTAATTATTTGATTGAATTCACTTTTAATAAGATTTTAATTTGATATGTCAAAAAAAATGGATTGGTATGTACCTACTACTAGTGATTGATTAAATAGCACTCTGCCTGTCCTATTGGTTTAAATCATATGCGGCCTCTTCACACAATTGTTTTTACAGAACTGCTGCGACAGCAGATAAACTGAGGTCCCTTCTCAATGCTCAACATTTCAGCAGTGAATGCAATTCTTTTCTATGCATAATAAACTCCGTTTACACGCGTTTCCACGACATTTTTATTTATTTTTTTTTTCTCCGTCGTTGACAGTTCAAAATAATTTTTTTCCCAACCGCAAATAAATTTTTACACACACACATATATATATATATATAGTTGTGCCTGAAAAATAACCAACTTTATAGAGAAAAAAATTTTCTCCCGCTCGTTTCACCCTTCTCCTTGTTCGCCAACAGTTTTCAGGCCTCATGCATAGGCACTCATATATGTACATATGTATATCAACCAAGAAAATTCTTTAAAGAAAAACTTTTGGGCTATCAAGATTTATACTTTTCTACAATATAATACACCACCAAACACATTTTAATCACTCTACAACTGGGTACTAGTTCCCTAAAAAGTTGTATCTTTTAAAGTTTCTTGTTGATTGTAAGTTTTTAGTGTGGTATATACGAGTATGATGTACTACATATAAGGACAAAGATCTTTTTATATCTTCTTTCTCGTTTACGTTAAATAACATTTCCGACATGAGCCCTTATTGAAGTAAGGATTTACTTTGCTTAACTTCCTTATTCCATGTGACACTTAACGATAAAAGTAGAAAACTTTTCTTTGTGATGGATATTGTTGTTGCCGCACATCCATAGATAAATATGTAGTTAAACTAAGATATATTTTTTTTTTGTGTTGCTCTCACATATACATATACATAAAGCACACAAAATATATATACACAATTTGGATGTACCGAAAAACGAATACGGTTTTTATTGTCTGTGCATAAAATATGTCTGCAAAAAACTACCCCACCATTCAGTTAAAGCAAAAAGATTTCACATAGTCATGTATGAAATCGTTTGGGGACATATTACTGCGACAAATTGACCAATAATCTCTGCAAATTGTCTGCAGTTCAATAGCGTAATACAAGAGAATTGGAAATTTATTTTGTACATAGTGGCTAGGCTCTATTAGATGGAAATTTGATAAAATAATTCATAGGAATTTATTGTCCTTCGATATGTAACTAGTAAAGGATAATATCTGCTGCAAGATACATATTGTTTATAAGATCTTCAATAAGTGCTTTTCAATGATATTCTATTGATTAAGTAGTAAGTGCATAATGTATAACAAATTGATGGAAACAACTGTTAACCATTCATATATCATTAGCCGAAAGTTTTTTTTTTCATCAGTGGCACCAGACTTCGAATTTTTATTAGATCAACACGAAGGAATCTTTAAATGCACGACAGTAATTATTAGCAACTATTGTAATTGTCTCCTCACTACCGGAACTATTTTTTGATTGGTGTAAAATCATTGTCTGTTTCACTATATGTTTATATAATTGGTTAAAAGCAATTAATAAACAGCCCTTATTGATTTGCAACAAAGCAAATAGACTCATGTTTTTTAGTCTTTTTTTCCGGACGCTGACTATACGACAAAACAAAAAAAAAAAACTATTCAGTTTGCTGTTGAAATTTAATTCTCACCATAGAGGCTTTTTGCAGCAGCAACAACAACAACAACAACAAAATAAACATTTTATGCCGCACATCGTTCCGCACAAAGGCTTAAAAATTGCGATGTTGGGCGTTGATATCTCTAATGAAGGCAATCACTGATATTGATTGTCAGGGAATGAACAAAAAAAAAAAAAAAAAACTGGAAAAACTGGAAAATCGAACCATTTGAAATTGTACCTCCATAAAATGACCCAACTATAGGAAATTTAGTTTGATTTTGTTGTGTTAAATTTAGTCATATCGCGTATATTTACAAATTCGGTTTTTAGTTTTGTTAATTAGACTGATTTGGAAATTTCAATATTTCCCACTGACAGACAAATTAATCATTTAATCGAGGGAAACACGTTTTTGTAATTATAGACATAAATAAATTCGCGAAGGGTTCGTTTTATGGAATTCTAAATATTTTTGTCTTCATTGCGAGGGGGTTCTCTCTATAGAAGAAAGTTGCTAGCTGAAAATATTTACCCTAAGTGAACTGATTTAAATTGTTTGATAACGTATAGTAGCGCTATTGTAGAAGTTATCAGTTTCAAATAGAAGAAAATCTTTGCATTTTCAAGAAAATGAGCTAACATTTTTATTAAATTAATCAAAATTTGTGGCAAAGGGGTTTTAAGGAAAAATTGACGTCACGCGGTAAAGATATAGCGTTGGTCAGGTGTTGTAGGATGTGAAAGTTTCGAATTTCCTTCAGCTAATGCACTTAAAAGTTGTATTGAGATTAAAAAAAAAAATTATTCCAAAATTTTACATTTTTCAAAATTTGTAAATCTTTCTAAAAAAAAAATCAGCGATAAAATTTTTTTGAAAAGTCGGTAAGTGGTTCACCAAAAAACAATAGAGAAATATTCATTGTTAATTAATTTTTTAATTAATTTTTTTCTCTGATGTAGGTACCCCAATATAGCAATTATTAATTTAGATAGTAAATTAAGTCCTAAGCACTAAATATTGATTCACAAAACATCTACATTTTTTTTTTAATCTAGAAATCTTGGAAAACTAGACCGTATTTTCCGAAAAAAATAATAATTTAACTCTGTGTATGCGGTACAATTATAAAACTTTTTTGTTTTTGTTGTATTTCAAAGGTGGACTTCTTTTTCTCCATGGTGGTGCCATCAACATCACAAAGGTAAATTTTACTATTGCAATTCAAGTTTCAAGTAGCTTATTTGTATTCTACCAAGCAGCACATAGAGGTAAACGAATGCAAAATACAAAAGTTTATTATTTAACCCTAATTTTCACCCTACTACCGAGCTACCTTATAACATCCTTGCGTATACTTTTAAAACTTATTTCACTCTTAATTACTTTAATTATGCAAAGTTTCTACTGGAGAAATACTTTATAATATTCACACATTCTTTTTAAATTTCTCTTCCAAAAAAAAATTACAGGATAATTATACTTTATCATCCTTTTTCTTTCTTTTTTTTTTTTTTTGTAAAAGAATATTTTTAAGAAAATTACAACAGAATAATAAATTTTTTTTTAAAAATGTTCCAGTATTGAAATTAACGAGTTGTCTGGTCAAATATTTACACGTAAAAATTACGTATTAAGAACAGAAGAAAGAATGTAAATAAAATAGAAATTTTGAATTACATAATTCGCTCAAAATTATTATTTTAATGTTGGAACTTCTGAGACATAACATCCGGGTTGTAGGACCTAAATATATTTGTAAAGAAGCTAATAAAACACTTCAGTTAAGCATTTATAACGACAGTAATAAGATTAGTGCAGAGCTAGAAAGATGGAAACATTCCACATTAAATGCGATTTATGTGTGCAACGTGCCCGGAAAAACAATCCGATTGGTAAGCGCAAGAGTAAACAAAGCTGTAATAGAAGTTTCAATAAATCTCCAATGGTTGAAGTTATTTGGTTTTTTTCAATTTATGGCAGTGGTTTTTGAACACTTGTCTGAATTGTAAATAATATTTATGGTAAGTCAAAGGGTGAGCTTTTTTGGTATACATGAATATTGATCTTGTTAGTTTTTATATAGTAAACGAATAGGATTTTATCGGAGGAGTTCGTCTTTATCAGTCTTTTCGAAATCTTGCACATATCCGCAATTTCATATATGAGTATTTATAGACGAAATCTGGAAAACTAAAGAAATACTAAATATTAAATGGACAGCAATATACTACGCCACTGACTATTAATATGTCCAATTACCAATTAAACAATATTCTATCTACATTTTTTTTTTGTATAACTAAACTGCAACATAATGTTGTGCATTGGGTTCAGTGTACGACGTGAATCATTATTAGAATCGCCTCTGTCGAACGATGACGGAATTCTTTGTTGACTCAAAATACCTTCGTTTTAATTTGGTTAAATAAAGCTTTGTATAGGTAAATAGGAGAAAATAGGGCAAAGATGAGAATACTTTAGTTTTGACTGTAAATGTCTGGAATTTATTGGTATTGGGAGCAACGATAGCATCTCTAGACATGATCAAAAATACTTGCCGATCTAGTATGGTAAATTATTTATTTAAAAGTTAATGCCACATCTTTCGATGATTAATAAAACACAAAACCACTTAAAACCTTGATTATGAAACATCAACTAAATACGAAAATTCATAAATACATATTGGCTAGGTACATCTTTCTCGTAATTACCCTATTTGTAATTTAATAAAGACATTGTGTTCCGTTAATAAACTATGACAAGCAAACATATATCATGATTAAGTCGCATAAGTGATACAAATTATGAGAGAATTTCTACCTTAATCTATGTGCGATGTGCGTGTACTTACTTGTTGAATATTTGTTTAGGATGGTCTCTTTAAAAATGGATATATGTACACTGTACAGTACATAGTACCTATGTAGACCTAATGAATTTTTACTTATTTAAAAATTTTCTATTCTCTTAGTTGTAAATGTCTTCATGTCTCAATGTCTCCATTGTTTTTTTTTATTTTTATTTTAAGTAGATTTATATATTTAAATATTACTAAAAAAAAAGTAACAAGAAAAAAAAAATTTCAACGAAAAATTTCAACTGAACCTTGTTTTTCTTATGAGAACATGATTTTGCTTTCAACTAAATTGGAATTAAGTTCACATTTATCAAAGCAGTTGAAAATTCCTTCACACAAAATTTTCTGTATAATATTTGCACAGAATGAGCTAACTTTTATCATGTGTTTATCACAGACGAAAATCTTTATTACGACCCATGTAAGTCCGTGAGGATTTGGCATTTCTTGTGGGAAAAATTGTACTTTCTGAGTGTGCTCGTAAGTGTTTGACTGATAAAATTTTTGATTGATTACATGTATAATGTATATTCGGAAGTAGTGTCTTGTTGAGATTATCATAAGCTTTTTCTTCTTCTTTTTTTTTTTTTTTTTTAAATTTGTTCTACCAGAAACAACGTGAGTTTATAATCATCAATATTTTCGCACTCATCCAGAATTTTCTGAAGTATTTCAATATATATGTATGTATATGTATAAAGAACACTTTCTCTTATCGCAACAGCTGCGGTTATGTTTAAAGTTTATCGCAAGCCGTTAATGAAATTTTGGGGAAAACTTTACTTATTTTGTGTGTATGGTCGATCATAGAGAATGATAAATTTTAAAGGAAAGGAAAAAGCAACAACCCAAAATTTAAGACCGATATATACATAGAATAAGGGAGTTGGGGTAAAACAATTGTTACCGTTTTTTTTTTGGCGAATAATATTTTGTAGTTTTGTTTAATTTTTAATTTCAATTATAATGATGCAAGAGCTTTTAATTTTTAATATATGAAATTATCAATTTTAAAAATTGTGCCCTTCTCTACTTCATTGGATTATATTCTCGGCCAATACATTGAAAAATAGAAAATAAATAAATTACTCTAAACAATACACTGAATTAGATATCCAATTGATTATATCATGTGAAGATTTCAATCGTGTGTCCACCAGTTGACCAGAACTGCCTCCCCTAGCAGAATCTAGATTGTTATCATTTAATACAATTACAATTTACGACAGATCAATTTGGTGGTAAAAATGATTGATGAATAAACTAAATTTTTAACTCACCGACGTCTTTTGAGAAATTTTCCAAAAATTATTCACTAACAAAATTGAATTTTTTACTTTTTTTTTTTGAACATCTACGAGAGAAAGGACAGGTAATAGATTAGTAATTTTTTTGACTCCAGCCCTATTCTTGGCATTTTTTTCGTAAGTTTTTATGGTTGCCGCACCACCAAATATATCTAAACGATTTATTTTACGCGATTAAAATTTGCGGCATGTCCAAAACCTCTTAAAATAAATCAATTGTCCTATGAAAAATATATAGTAAGTGTTTCAGATTTTGGATCTTATTTATTTATATAACGACTAAGCAAATTTCAAATACTAAATTTAAAATCGTGTATATATTTAGTATATAATACCACGGTATACATACATACATATATACAATTTATTGTACGATTTTATTACTACGTAATGGTAAAATACAAAATTTTCCTGAAAATTTTATAGCGAAATCTACCGCCTCATACATTATTCATTAGTCTATAATAAATTTCGATGTAAATCATGTAAGTATGATTTATGGAAATTCTGTTTTGATACATTTTCTATATATCTCCTTGTATCCCATAAATATTAATTGATGTTGTTTATCCATTGTACATGAATACATCAGGACATCATCCGATAGTGTAACATCTAGTTAAGGATATAATACGGGTGTGCATTGATGTCTGGTATATATATCTCATCAATGTAATCTGAAATTAGTAACATTAAATATTCTACATATAAGACCCCGAAACATATAACCAATTTCAAATTTGTAAGCTTTACATACGTCACAGTTAAATCGAACAAACTTATTTACTGGTGGTGTTTCACTAAAAACTAACACTCTAAGTTCACAAACGGAGAGAACTCGTATATATTTGAGAGAAGAGAAATATCTTTGAGAAATTCATCGTGTACTGTACCGAAATCTTCAAAAAAATTCTAATATCTTCTCCGGCGCAATGAAAAAGTTCCGTAGAGATAATTCTTAAAAGTATTCTGCCAGATAGAAGTCAAGCTCAGAGTGTCTGCGGTTCATTTTACGGCTAGAGAATAAAAAACAAATGCCACATTTCGAACGAATTGTATCAGTACACGATTAAGTGTTTTTTTGGAACACCCTTTTCACTTTGCTATGGAGTTTGTAGTACGAAACTAAATAATATAAATGACATCTGTACCGATCACTTATTAGGCCTTCAGTTATTTGAAATCTGTTCCAGTATAGTTGAATCCTAACCGGATTAAATATAGCCACGAATTTCGCTAGATATGTTGTCATGTTGAATTGAAATAAAAACCCAAATTTATAAATTCCACTTTGACCTTCTATATTATTATAAAGTCATTATTCTAACCTTCAAAAATCAAAAGGCGAATGTATATAGTTAGTTACCAACCAGACAAGTATTACATAAAATACATAAATACTTCTTAAGAATTCCTTCAACTTAAAGAAAGGATGATCGATTACTTTGCCTTTATTTGCCTTTAGTCAAATAACTAGTGGACCGACCCTTCCAACTATTCTTCTTCTCCTCGGTTTACGGCTAATACACCATAATCAATCTTATATAGTTCATTTCAAAAATTAAACTTAACCATAAATCCATCCATTTATAAATAATGTGTAAGGACGAGTGGCAATTAATTTAGTACCCAAAAAAAAAAAAAAAAACAAGACAAAAAAAAATAAACGCCCTACTCCTTAAAACACCCAAAAATGTTACCTCATATACACGCCACATGCAATGTTTTCTCTCCGGCAAAAGATTAATGGAAGCAATGCACCTTTCGGCTAGGTCTTATTTGCATGCAAACTAGTTTATGTGGTCACTACACGGTACGTTAACATTAATATGGCATGAAATGAAACTAGTTCTTCATGTTACAAATAATAATATTTGCTATATGTAGTAGAGATGGGTATGTATGTACTATATGTACCTATATACCTATGTACTGTAGGGGTAGGTAAATACTATACATAATACGAGTATATATTTATGTACAGTGCATACATATGTATATAGAACACATAGATGTCGTTAATAAAATAAAAATGAAAGTGAAATCCAAAATTTATTAAACTCTCGTTTGTGTCTATTTTTCGACAAGGGGAAGTTTATTGAGATGACTTTTTTTCGGCACAGGTGTTGATGATATTTTTATGAAATGATGATGTAGCCGATAAAATTTTGTATTGAAAAAAATTATTTTATTTGCTTGTTTGGTTTTATGTATTTAAAATGAAAAGTGGTGGAAAATGCTTTAAATTTATTTTTATGGCATTTATGAAAAATGATATGAAGATAAATACGTGTGGAAAATATGTTTCCGGCTGATAGGAAAATCGAAGCCAATTTGAACATAAGTTTTATTTGTGTTTGACATTGTAAAAAATGATTATTTAAATTCGTTGAAATTAATTTTTTTTTTCTTGCTCGCCTCGCTCGTTAAATTTATGTCTTTTTGCTGGTTTTTTTTTATGGAAATAAAATATGGACACCCAGCAAGGCATCAGCTGTCATAACTTTGGACGTAGGATTTTATATTGCCTGATTTTTTGTCACACAATAATTAGTAGTGCAATTTTTTCCTGAATTCAGTTAAAGTTAAATTGTGTTAAAAAGATTTTTGTTGAGGAACCAAGACCAAAATCCAATTACCTAAAATTATATCTCAATAAAATTGCATTAAGCACATTTTCATGTGCATATATGAAAACTTCAGTACTGCCATAACCATAACACCCAGGCCAAGATCGAAGACTAACATAAGACTGTAGATGAATTTTTAAATTTTTATTGTACAGATTACTGAAATTGTAGAGAATTTATTTACAGCTATTCACATTTAAAATTATCCTCTTAACTTCTCTTTACTAAATAATTGATTTTCCTAATTATGTCATCAATCTAATGAAACAGAAACACAAACTTCAAAGAAAATTTGACAGTAATTTTCTTCCTTTAGAAAACAGATCTGTACTGAAATCAGTTTTAAATCTAAAGTTAATTATCTTTCTATTATGATAAACAACTTCATTATAATTTTATATTTTGAGCTGAGCAGATGAGAGCTTATGTTAAATTGAGTTAATATTGTTAAAATGATATTATAAGAATAGCTTTGTTCTAATGTATTGTGCTTTAAAGCTTTTGTTATTAATACATTTATTGCATAAAACAGTATTAGAAACGCTCATAAATTGAAATTTTATATTTATATTTTAAGTTTCTATGTACAATCACATATTAGGGTGGATCACAATTAAAAAATACTTTAAAATATTGTCCGTTACAACATTAAATGGGTACTGTAAGTGTATTGTGAATTGTAGAAATATATTCGTTGATTAGAATGGTAGGAGGAGCTCAGAACCATAAAATAAGGAGCTTTAAGAATATAGAAAATAGAAAAAATTGTTTTTCTTTATATCAAAAATATAGAAATGTCATTAAATAAAAAAAGCTCTGCAAAATTTCGGAAATTGAATATTAAAGACAAAAAAATAAAACCAGAAAATCTGTAGAAAATTATTTCTATCCATGGCATTGTGGCATACTTACACTAACTTCAACTTAAAGAAAATGTACGTAGTGGTATTGAAACTGTTTTGTATGTATTTTCACACACGCTATACCTACTACAAAGAAATATTTAAAGCTCTTCAAACTTGCCGCAGGTTATTTTCGTGGAATATGAAGTGGGGTAGATTTCCATCATAAAAAATTGTTTTAAATAAATATTCTATAACATAAAGAAGAATGTTATCTTAATGCATATTTAAAATTATTTTTAATTAATACTTAAGCTTAATAGTAATACACAACACATACACACACATATCCATATCATATACCCAACAATTATGCAGGTGTCATAAGTCATGTCAGTGTAGAGGTTTTTATCAAAGCAATTACATCAATGTATGAGCTCAAGATTAAGATATGCGCCCAAAACTTAATAACACTAAAGATGCTAATTTAGATATTTCACAAACTAAAGGTGAACACAACATTGTTTGGTTGGTATAGCTTTTAATGACTTTTACGTTATGCCAGTGTTGTGTTGTATTGTTTACATATGTATATGGCTAATTTAAGCAATTTCACAGGATGTAAATGAAATTTTATTGCTATGGCGCTTGTTGTTTGGCATTACAAAATACATAAATTGTGAATTATTATTTCAATGGAAAATAAGCTCTTTTAAACATTACCCGGTTTATTTAAAGCTCTATTCGTACCCTATAGTGTATGCAGGTCATATTTTTTGTTTTAATTAAAATAAACGAGTGTCGTTGTTAAGGTAACATTAAATATGTATACCTACAGATTTTAAATCGTTGTTTTAACAAAAGGAATAACTTTCTAAATATAACAAGAATATAATTGTTCAATTAGATTTTTTTATTTTTATTTCTCAGTGTATGTTTGAATGATATGTGTCACGGAAGTGTCGAGTGCTTAATAAATAGATAAATATTATGCATATTCAATGAAACAATGTTTGTTTTGCCACTTAGTATATTTTTCTTAGTATTATCGCCACCTCAGAAAATAATTACTTTTTAAAATTGCAAATGACTTCATAATTCATATTCATAGGTATTTGAAATGTGGAAGGGACAATATTACTTGATTTGCGACACCAAATATTGTAATTTAGGACGATATGATTCCTGTCTAGCTTTAAATTAACAAAGATTTTACAACTATTGGAACTATTTGCAATTTAATTGGATTATATTATTGGATCATAAGGAAATTTCGTTTAACAGATCATCATCTATATACAAATTACTGTAAAACAAATTTAATTTAATTTTAATGATGTTCCAACTTTGTTTTAATCAAACAAAACATAATGCGACATTTAATATAATCTATGTATCTACCTAACACGACTCACTTAAAAAGTCCTTTTAAAGAACACACATTTTCTCATACCAGTAATTAGTGAGAAAACCACCCTTTTCTATAAAACAACAGCAAAACCGTAATAGAACTACATTTTGCAATGTGAAAATATTGCTCAAACCATAAAATTTAATTACCCCAACGTTTTAGCAACAGAACCACTTTGTCAGGATTTTCAGAATGTTAACAAGAAAATTTAACATAGTGTGTGTCGTGAAGAGGTTGCATAATAAAATTTCTTTTTCATAAATTCTAGACAATTTACCAAAAGGAAATTGAACTTTATGTGTTGCAATATGATAAATTAATGTAGGTTAATGGCAATATAGAATTGTGAGCTGATGATGTTGTCATTAAAATTTACATGTTATATATTAATATGGCTCATTAGTCTACTGCAGCGATTCTTAACCTATGGGTCGCGACCCAATTTGGGGTCGCGAGAATTTTAAAAAGGGTCGCGTAAATATTTTAAATATTTAAGAAATTTTTTTTTAATAAATGTTTATACTTCCAAATTTATTTATTGAAGTTCTAGAGTCTAGACTGA
>JANSTT010019146.1:0-12113 GCA_026745375.1 Platyura marginata | reverse complement strand
ATGTCTTTTTTTACACGGTTTTTTTTACACGGTTTTGGTTGGAACGTATCTACCGTGTAAAAAAAGAGTTGGGTGTATCTGAGAATAAAAATGTAGAAAAAATTCTTGAAATTGTTCAACTATCGGTTGTCACCATGTAAATAACGAACAATATACACTTGAAAGAAATAGAAAAGAAATTGTTACACTAGAAAAACAAAGGAATAACAAAAAGGCCCTGATACTTTTTTAAGACATTTTCCCAACGCCTCCACATTTTATGTGGTCTTTTTATTCTTTTTCTTTGTTTTTTTTTATTTCATGTCCACGGAATTAAAGAAAAATTATCCCTAGACCAACGCAATTTTGTTTTGGAAAACTCTGTGATTTCAATTATGCATCATCAAAAACAAAATGTCCATTAACAAAATTCCTTTCTACCAAAACTATCGGTAATTTTCTAATGGAAATTAAATACATTAAATACATCCAACTTGTAATAATGTTTTATGTTATGTTTATTATCTATTTATATAAACTCCTCGCAATTTATATCGAAATATATAGGTCAACTTAAACATAGTAATGTCGAAACGCATAGCTTATTTTTAGCTTAAAATTGTAATTACAAAATCTGTCTTGACTAAATATTTAGGAACACGTACAGATTACACAATTTTTATTTCAGGTAACTATCTGTACCAACATACCATACATGCATATATAGTTTGCCAATAAATAGAAAATGTTAGGAAATCATTAATAAATATTATTATTATAATTCCAGTAACAAAACAAAGAAAAAAAAACACGATTATCAACGTACTGCGTATTAGAAATGAAAATATTGTTTTTTTCTTTGACAATATTTGGTAGCTTATTATTAATACTTAATTAATATACCTATTGTTAATTAATATTTATTTTTATTTAAACAAACACAAAATAATTTAAATTTAAGAGACAAATAAGTTCTGTATTTATTTGTTGTTGTTTTTGTTTAAAGATATTACGCGAACAATCTCGAAAACACTGAACTTTCGCGTATATATTTACTATTTGACTGTTTACAAGGAATGATCTCAGCTGAATGAAAACGAATCAAAATAAATGCCAGTTGCCAGTTCCAAACTAATTTATCCGCGTGTTTTCGTTTCTTGGTATATGTGCGCAGGTCGCTGTTTAACTTTTATAAGTATGTATGTATGTTATATATATACCTTATATTTATATAGAGTCCACAAAATATGCATAGAGAAACATACAGAAGTATCCAAATAAAAAGTGACTATCACAACATTTATGTTAACAACGGAATATTTCTAAAGGTAGGGTCAGACAAAATAAAACCAAAAAAAAAAACGAACAGGGTAAACGACTGGAAGACAACAAACAAGAGGAATGAATACAGATACGAAATTCTGTTTAGTCTAGTTAGAAATTAAGGGAGACAAAGAGATTACAATCGATGGAACCACTTGGTACTGATATGTATATCGATGTACATATATGCATGCATAATGTATATATTTATCTGTCCGGGACGACGACCTTCACAGACTAATCTAAACTAAAAGAATATTTTTCCAACCAAATATGGAAGCCTGCAACAAAAATAATTCATCGAAATTTCTAGTTCAATACTCGTCGAATGCATAATTGATCGATGTGCTTCATGTATTAAATGAATAATTAATCGAAAGCATAATGTGGATTTAAGAATTTGTTAGGTCTGAGTTAATTCCAGTTTCCTACCATAAAAGAAGCGATCAACTAAAATGAATTTAATAAAAAACAGGAAAATGGCATAATAATAAATGTACTTGTTCCACTACTCCTTACTTTTAGAAGAAAAATATCCTTGCATGTAGGTATGTAGAAGACTAGAGATGATATTAGAAAACATATATAAATAGTAAATAGTAAACTAAAAATCATCCCTCTAGCCAAAAGAAAAACTATTTCGAAATTTAAAAACGCGTTTTTCAAAAATGATTTTCAGATTTTCTTTTAGGTAACTTCATCTTCATTGCATATAATTTCATGTCCGCCTGCCGTTATGGCTAACATAAGACCCTGAGGAAGTGCTTCGTAATATTTTTAAGTTGATTATTGAAAACTTCCATTATCAAAAACCTTTAACACAAATCTTTTGAATTTAATTTTGGCATTATGGTTGAGAATCCGGAAAGGGATTTCTCTAATCATCTGTGGAAAAAATTTATACTTATTGTATTTTAATTTTCAATTAAAGTGAATTGAATTGAAAATGTCTGTAAGAAAATTTAATCAAAATTATGATTGTGTCTAGAGAAGTAATAACAAAATATTTTCCTATATTTGAATTGGAGAAAAATATTTTATGTATCAGAAGAATGTTGTCGTCATGGAATTACGTTTTCTGAATTTGAAGGGTATAAATAGAGGTTTAAATGTGTTGTATAAGAACGCATACAATTTCATAATACATAAAAGGGGTGGCTAACACGAAATTATTCAGAACTCACCCTATTTTAGTGTTTTTTTCCTATTTAATGATTTCGATTTTCATTTTTCTGTTTATCAATATGATTGTCATATGAAAATAAATAAATAAAATTATGTCATGGTGTAGTAGTTAGTTAGTGTGAGAGAGGGCAAGCACTCTAGAGCGCCCAAAAATCCTTAGACCTTCATAGAGGAGCTTATTAGACATCCCTCTTTAAATATTTATCTCAATTGTAGAAACACTTGAGGTGTTCTCTTTACGGAAACCTTACAAATCCTCGCAATTTCAACACTATTTTTAAGCATTGCCAGATAATTTCATTTTTTAAACTGTTTTTATATGTAATCCAACCACCCGGTCTCAGATTCAAATTAGCATACCAGAGAAATACACTTCATGTTTCATCGCTCTTGAACCCCGCTCCTGACCTCCCACTCCAAAGGCAGACAATAGTAAAAAAATTTCATATTCATATATGTAAATATGTTGGGATAGGGTGAGTTTTTCAGAGTTCACAGTTATTTCTATATCATAAAAAAGATTTCGCTACTCTTTTATTTGCCAGTAGGCATTGATCTTAACTCTGCTCAAATTCAATATTAAAATTATAAAATTTACTCTCTCAGCTCTTACTCATAAGATTAATTTAGCATTAATTGCATCATTTAATAAGAAATACTCATAAATAATCTTCTTTTTTCTTATTTACCTACAATACATTTTTTGAACTTTTATTGTTTATTGTTGGTATTTCTAGAATGAGTAGTATGATCAATCAATCACCATTGAACTTAATTGTTCTATAAACCATCTCTCGTTTATATCTATGAATTAATGAATTTTGGCTCCTTCTCCTAAATGGTTCCTTAAATATTTTATCATTTTAAATTTTTTAAAGTTATCATTTGAAGAAAATTTTCGAAAAAGTACTTTCTAAGAGGTGTCTTAATATTTTCAACTGTTTTTTTATTTCTTAAGTTTAAATTTAAATGTAACTTTCTAATACCTTAGGCAAGGGAAGCAATGTGTAAATAATGTAAGGAACTTATTATTAATGCTCTTCTTTTCGATAGAAAATCTGGATTGCAGCTAAAATTGTATGTATTAATACATCATGGTTATCAATAAAGTACGAAAACTATCCCAAAATACAGAGAAGATCACTCGCTTCGGTTGCCGCCAGACGCAGGTTCGATGTCGGCTGGAGTAGATTTTCGTGAGAAATTTTTTAAATGAAAGATGAATCATAATCATCTCCTCAGCATGGAGTGACCTTGTATCAAGTGATTCGGTCACTTTATTATGCAAAATAATATTATACATTAACGTATCTACGGTCACAAAAAACATCAAGCTCCCAAAGATTGTTGCTATTACGTACACACGTACGTCCCGGAGCGTCTTGGTGTCAATGCTCCAACCAAAGACCACCTAACCCCTAATATCGACCTTTTGAGTAAACAAAATATAATAACAAAGAGAGGAACCTTTAAACAAGAAATGGAATGGATATAGAACAATGAAGCTCTGAAGTGATTATTATTATGTATCCTCCCTTGGCTATAAACATACTTATGTATTACCTACTAATTAAGTATAATGTAAAATCATACCAATAAATACATAGTCGTCAATAGAAAGGTATAATTGTCTTAAAGATTACTGAACCTGAGAAGACATACACATCACGGAAATGGATTATTCTACAAAAAGAAATTGTGTACAACACCATTAAGTAAAGTTGATTTTCCATGTAGGGTCCATTCAATGTCAGTTCTTTGTTTATTTTTATTTATAACAGCGTGAGTAGATATATGTACATACATATGTATGATGCCTAGTTATAGTTTAAGATGTTGTTTTGTTTGCAAAATTATTATATAGCATCATTATATATATGTATATATATATAGATATACATATTTAGGTACATAGATTAATAAGACATGGACTCATTCTTTGTTTACTTATAGGCTAAAGACAATTTATTTGTAATTTACATAATGGTTTTTTTTAGAGTAGCAACGCAAATATTTAATGGTTTCTTAAATGATTCATGGCATTTATTACGTTAGTCATCCAAGCAAGTTTAACTAAATGTCCTTTTGAAAATTAATTTCTTATTTTTATTTTGAAAATTTATTGATGTAAATTGTAAATAAACACAAAAATCATATGTTTTTTAAACAACTACAATAACAGGTAGTATTGATTTTTCTTTACATGCAAAGTTGCACTTGCTTACTTACACTAGTGCAAATGAACTTTTATATTGATACACAGCAAAATATAGAAGTGGCTCGAGATACAAAAATGATGAATCCAAATAGAGTTGAATGTATTGTGCTATATGAGTGTTACAAGTACAACTGAGGGTTAGCCAAAATGACATTCAGTTAATTGATCAATTTTGGGGAAAACTTATTGAGTGGACCAAATCTATTTGGAAATTTGTTTAACATTTTTCATTTGATATCATTCAAAATTATGCCATATTTTCCATCATAAATAATTCGTCCGCGAAAGGGTTAAGAAAAAATTACCATCAAACAATTTAAGATTCAACCTTAAGATCAGATATGTACAAACACGCTAAAAGTACTTATGTAGGTATGAACTTAAAAGAATACTGCTACAATTGCAGAAAGAACCAATAAATTCAGAAATTCTTCCCCAGTAAAGAATAAATAATTGGATAAACCGATTATAATATACCCGTATGAGTACTTCTTTATTATCTACGACTTCGTTCGTCTCTATTTTGTCTGTACAACAAATATATATTACGTAAACTGAATACAAATTATTAAAAACATAATTATATAAAATTGAATCCAGTGCCATCAGGGTAGGTCGTCAAACTTTTTATTTTATTAATGAAATCTTCATTTTTTTTATTCTCTATCATTTTCGTCATATTCTTTTTTTCCGTAATCCAAATATTTTTCAAGTAAATGATTAAAAACCCTAGAAATTACAGAACGGTAGGACATATCACTTACTTTTTGGTCTATGAATGAAATCTCTTTAATTGTTATCATAGTCATTTTTTCTACATTCCGACTATCTTTCGAGTACATGATAAATATTAATTGCACACTGTACCACAGCCTCCCCTATATTTTACCCGATTTACTCTAGAAAGCAAGGTAATAATTTCTTTTCAATCAAAGTCCTAACTAGTTCTTGAACTCTCAACTATCAAACATTTAATTTAATTATTTAGTTATTTAGATAAATAACTAAATAATGATTTAAAAAATATCTAAGGATATCAATAACCATTATTTGCCATCACCAGTTACTTAAAAATATATGCAAATCACAAATCCCAAACATTAAAAACAAAACATTGCTACGAATATATTAAAGATTCACAATATAAAATAAAAATTAAAAAACTGACTTTTTGAACATATTTTTTTCGGAATTTCTATTTACCTTAATATTTAGCTTTTATTTACCTTAAAACAAAAAGTTCCAAATTACGTTTTGTAACTACCGATTGTTACAGATTTAGAATACACATCACTTTTTCCTGTTACTTGCCGAATCCAATTATCCAATACTAACAATGAATAGTATTTAAGGTACTAAATACGAATTAATTACGGGTTAAAGATAACAATTTTCAGCAATTTTTAATTAAAAACACGAAACAATTATTTTTTTTATTTTGACAACAGTAAAGTCCACCAATAAAACGTTTTTCTCGCTCTAACATACTGATTATTTCAATTTACTTGCGGTCTTTCTTTATTTAAATGTTGCGAGCGATACAGATGTCGATGTCTAATTAAAATAAAAAAGTACTCCTCTATGGAAGGCTTGTTGTCGGCCGAGACGGAAAATTTGAACATTCGACTCGAAAAATCGTATTTGTCATACTGTTTTTTATATTATGTGTTTTCTTTCTACTTCTTAAATTAAAATAGGGGTGACCGTGGGATTTTGAAAATTTGGAATCCCCATAGATCTATTATACTAATGGATTATATATTCGATCATTTTTATATGAAATGGTCTCTGCAAGAATAACCATATGAATTCCAAGATGTCAAGTAGTAATCAATACAATACATATTTGCTTTTTCAGAAAGTGATAGAATAAAAAGTAAAGAAAAAAATATTAAATTATTTTTGCCGATAATTTGGAGCATGATAAAGGAATTAGCAAAACATCTTAAAAACCAACTTTGTTTAAATTTTTTTTTGGTACGAGCAAACAAAATTGCATTTTTAATATACGCAGTATATAATGACGATTTCAATTCCAAAACGTCAACTATTTTTTAGACTATATCGACAATTCACTAATATAATAGATCTATTGCGAATCCCTGACGAAAACCTTTACGTCTATTTGAGCATTTTCAAATAAATGACTTACGATAGTTTTTCTACTCGCTATGAAGTTAAATATTTTGAATGTTTTTTCTAAAACCATTCAAATGTAGCAAGTAACATTTACATAACATTATTATAAATAATAATTATGATTTGTTGATCAAAAAATTTTCTAGCGAAACTGGTTAAATTGTCGTATCTTTAAATTATAAATTACGAAAAATTTAATTTAAAACGTGTTAGCTGAAATTAGTCGCAATGAGTGCTCATATAAAATGTAATATTATATCATTACAGTCTAACCTGCATTAAAGTACATGTAAAAGTAGTAGGTGATTTTTAAATTTCGGCTTTATAGGTGCGTTTTCGTGGGATTCGTAGACTGAGTTTGGCTTATATAGTATATATATATAGTATAATATGTGCTGTATTGGAATATATTTTAGTAATTTTTTTTTAGTAGCGCCTGAATTTGCTGTTTCCATTATACAGTAGAGAGTAGACGATCGAAAAGTCTAACGCTCAGAAAGTGCGGTTTAGGTAACTGTCAAAAGTTATTTCGTGTCTCTGTAAAGCCAATTTTCAAGGTCTCTGAAGAAGTGGATCACACTTGGGATTATTCTGTTCCACTTTTCAGAGCGTCTACTGTATAATAATTTCTATTATATTAATTATTATAACAAATGTTGCTGATAATGGAGAGTAATTTTCATCTTTTAGCATAAAAATAAAATTAGTTATTTAACTTTATCCAAATACCCATTTGACTATTTTTATATTGCTTCAAACTGGTTGCATTGTATTCGAATTTAACGCAACTTCCGATACACCTTCGATAGCTCAGTTGGTAGAGCGGTGGACTGTAGAATGTAAAGGTTGTAGTAATCCATAGGTCGCTGGTTCAAATCCGGCTCGAAGGATCCACTCTTTTTGTTTTTTAATTTTTTTTTTTTACTTTCAATATATTTTTGATTAATACATTTTTTGGATTATCATTTTTATTTTGATGCACTTGATTCATTTGTTTTGTATAAACATTTCGGCTGTTCAATATTTGCTTGGTGATGAATCAAAATATTGATGAATGAAACAAACTCTCGTTAACCAAAATTTTATGACCAGTGTGTTAAAAAAAACACCACAAATAATTTCAAGAAAAGAAAAACCTGTTTCCGCCCGGGATCGAACCGGGGACCTTGTGCGTGTGAAGCACACGTGATAACCACTACACTACGGAAACGATTGTTATATTTGTGTTTCAAATTCAAATAGTAGACTTGATAGAGACTTTTGATATTAAATCAACATTCACATTGAGGTTTGTAGATATTGTAGAATGTAGATGTAGATATTCGGTCTAACATAAAAACATCTTAAGATTTATACATTATATAGTGATAGTTAGTTTTACTTCAAAGAGTGTTGTATAATTGTCATTATAAGCCAAATGGATTATTGAGAAATTAATCCGGATTGGGAAACAAACTTTCAGTTACCTTTTTTCTTTGTTACCCTGTGGTGGTTTGGGATCAAAATAATATCTCAACCGTTAATGCTTAACACAATATTATTTACAAAGGAAAAGGTTTATGTAAGAGAGTTCCAAAAAGGAACATTTTTTTTTATTCAATGTACTAATCTACAACGACTAAGAACTGTGGATTATTATCTTTCAATTTTAAAAGGAATTTATAATTTATTAACCCTAATCTTGCCACACATTTCATATTAAACTCATTTAATACGTACGTATATCGGAGAGGCTTTATGTATTTTATCAATTGACATTTTTACACAAAAAAATAAAAAAATAGTGGCACAACCTGCCAAGGTAAAAATAGCCTCGTTGGATTAGGGTTAAAGGTCATAGCATATTATATTGTATTAGATTTTATCTGTTATCCCATAAAAGCACTTCAATTTAATGATTCGTAAATATGAAAAACCCACTCATATGGCTTATGGGATGTTCGGTAAATTATAAGGTTCCTTAACATTTTCAAGGCTAGACATAATTCAATCTACTTGTTGATTCACTTATTGCACCTACATACTTATATACGTAAGAACTGAACTACAAATAAATTGAATTAATTGCTACATTAAAAAGCTTTTTGTAATAAATTGAATTTAAAGTTAAATTTTTTGAATGTTTTTTTTAAAAATCAATTAGCTTAAAGTTAATTCTTTAAAATTATCATATGTTGTTAGTGCAGGTACATAATCTATATTAAATTGCGGGAGTTTCGATGACTTGTTTTCGTTTAATAAATTTGCCATTCATAAATCACTTTATATAAATACAAAGCACACATAATATATGTATGTATGTAGGTATATAATATATACCTAAGTATTGTAGGTACGAAAAAAATGCAAATCCACTGGGCTAACCACCATTAACTAAAGAACAATATTTCCACGTTATCGTAACACTTACCACGCAAGCGTTGAATAAAATTTTCATTCGGCTACGCTCAGTTAGAAGAAGTACGCTCCAACCAAGTTATCAGTCAATAATGAGACATTCATGGGTGAACAAGTGAACATTTTTGAATTGCTCCAGTTAGACATTTTTTTTTTGTTAAAAATAACTTTTCTAAATAATTAGTTAGATGTGATTAATAATAAACAATGAAAACTTTTGTAGTGGTCACATGTAGTGGAATTTTCATTGTTTTATAGATTTTTCTATTGTTCTTTCAAGTGTTTTAACAGCTGGAAAATTTTTGCACAAGGAAATGACTTGGTAAGCGCCATTTTGCCATTGAAAAATCAATGTTTTACCTTTCGATGAAAATTATATAAGTCAAATTTTGTTTTACACCTATCTTTATCAGTATCTAATTAATTAACTTTAAGGATGATTCCCTACCTAGATCTAACAATAAACAATTAAGTATAGTTTTAAATTTCTTAAATCGAACTTTATCGAAAACTAAACCACCTACCTACCTACATCTATCTATCAAACATTTGACCTTGTTATCAGTGTCGCTGAAGATATTTGATAGGATTTGGTTTTCATCTCGTCTTACCTTTTTCTAGGTGTATTGTATCTTTTAACTTTGAGTAGGTATAGTCTTGGATAGGTAATCACAAGGGTTCTATTTTATTTGCGTTAGTTTGATAAAGACAAAACATTGTGTTTGACATGAAGCTTATTTCCCTTTAGAGGAAGGTAAAATTCTTTTAATATAAAAAGCACGTAATTCGTAATTCATTTTTATAGTTGCGTCATTAGTTATTATGCATTAATACTTAAATATATATGTACATATATGTGTATGCTGTATTATATATATGTAATTGGATGACATAATAATAAAGTTTTGAAATAATTTTTTCTTCGTTATGGAATTAGTTGGTAGAAAACTTTATTATTAAGTAGTTACCTACTGTATTATTAGATAGTTGAAAAGAAACGAAGGCGATAAATATATAAAATGTTATAATTCTTTTCTATAGGGTCTTAATTTAGGCCGGTCGTTCACTGCGCGCGTTTTCGTACGCATTGTGTTCGTCAAAAATGTGATGTTTATATGCGAACGGTTTGGATACACTGAAATTCATTAAACATTGTCCAATTTGTGCGTTTTCGTACGTTTTCATCACAACACAACTGCGAACTATCCCATTTTGATGGGATTTTTCGTCTGAATTCGGGCGAATTTTGATAGAATTGTTCAAGAGTTCAGACGAATTGTGTTTTAATGAAAAAAAGGTGAATATTGTGAAATTTATTAATTTAATACATTTAATTCAGACGAAAACGCATTGGAGGGTTGGCCTCTAATATCGATGTATATGTTCACTTTGAATAAAGCCTTTAAGATTTTAATTATTATGAGATTATGACAATTCGAAATTTTAAAGTTTTGAAAATCAGTTTTGAAATTTACTTAATATTAAAGATGTCGTTTTGAAACTTTCTATTTTCATATTATTTTAAATTTCCACCAATTTTTACAAAAAAAAATTTCGGAAACATTAAACATTAAAAATATGAAAGTACCAAAAAAATGGTCAAGATGTTCGGTGGTCGCCCTAATTTTTTCTTCATTTTCTCCCATCACAATGATCTAAGTTTTTTTAGAAATAGTCCCATGATCCATTAATTCTCTAAAGCCGTCACTGATTTCAATGTTATGTAGGTATCATTAAAATAAATCTTTTTCGCCAAGAATTGTATAAAATGAAAGGGTTGTGGTTTTTAGGATTCGTTAGAAAAGTTGTAAAAAAACTCTTGGCGGTATTTTTGTGTTCCATTTTTGTTGTTGTTTAATTTGAGAAATAAATACGGAACAGAGGAAAAAGGGAAAGAAGAAGGACACTACAATCATCTTTCACATTCATTACTCTCTCTTCTCTTCCATTATCCTAATATTAAACGTTTAAAATACTATAAACATTTTTTGGGGGTTTATGGATAAGGAAGTGGTGGATCAAAATAAATATATATGTATATATATATATATATATATAGTACGGCTGTTATTTAGATCAATTTAAAATATTTAATTATATTTATATTAAAAAGAATCCAAAGAGGAAATTCTATTCCTCTGATCATGTTTAAAATGTTCTTTGATGTATATAATATACATACATAGTTAGATAATCTTTTTTTTTTTAGATTTTAATATTTTTAAAACGATTTCAGTTTCTATAATGAAATCTATAAAAGTATTGATAGGAACACACGCCACATACTTTAATATTTAATAACCATGCCTTCTTGGTAAAAATAATAGAACGTCTTTTGTTTGACTTAAACAGCTATGGAGTTAAATATTTCTTTTAATATATACCTAGTACCCCACCTTCCCCTACACATTGTCGGATTTGCTTCAAAAGCAAACTTATTCCAGCAGTACGTACTTACAAAAAAAACTGTCAACATTTCAGCTCTTTTGCTTCACCCGTTTAGGTATCTTGATCACGAACTGACGGACACCGATATGCATATTTCGACTTAAAATTTCACGAAAAAGATGATGGTGGTTAAATTTTGAGTAATAAGGGGCGTTATATATACGTACCAAATAAAGGGTCAACATTAACTCTCGGTTACTAACGTCTGGGTCGATTCGACCCAAAACAAAAAAAAGCATTTAAAACATTACGTAATGAAATGCAAACTACTGCACAATAACAGTAGTCACTGATTGTTTAGTATGCAGGTTTAACCCTAATCGTGACACGTGTTTTTGTAACAAATGATACCACGATGTGACTCTCAGTCACTTATGAGAAACATGGGAATAATTAAAATGTTATTGTTTTTATTTATAGTTTA
>JANSTT010019145.1:0-12113 GCA_026745375.1 Platyura marginata | reverse complement strand
ATATATACTCATATTTATCCTCTTCTCTGACCTTCCCGATTTCCTTTCTTGTGTGTTGGTTCTTTCCCTTTTCTATATTTGCAATTGAAAATCACACCCTTGTCTCCTTATCCATTTTCAACCCATATCCTTCTAACGCCAAACGAACCCCACACTCTCCTATCAACATATATAGCATATATACCACCACCGCCACATTTTATATGTATAAATATAGCTATACCCACCACCCACCCAACAAAAGCTACCACCAACTTTAGCCGACAAAATATATGTATACGAATATCGTACAGTTTTGTTGAGAATGTTGGGAGTTTTTGGAATATAGTCGATGTTACTTCTTTTAAGATGGGGGTTACAATAAATAAGGTTTTTTTTCCGTACTATGAGAATTTATTTCGTATATGGAATCGAATTTCAATATACATTATATCCTGTGCGATATAGAGAACCGGTTAGAGAAAATATAGATTTTTTTTTTCATCATGGAACATCCGCCCCACCCCTACGTACCAAATATAAATGTTGTGTATCCAACATACATATAATAGACCTTATTAAACATATATAAATGGGAATACTTTAGATTTTTGATACGTCGCAGGATATTAGTGTTGATTCCAGATGTTTTTAAAATGTCTACAGAAAATATATTTTTTTTTTTTCAAAGAAACTGAAGCTCTAAATTCACAATTACTTCATATGTGTTGACAAAGTTAAAAAAAAAATTCATATACATACAACCTTACATATATGTTTCTGGGGAGTTGCACTAGAAAGACTAGACTATTGATCGACCCCGGTAATAATTTTTTTTCGACAATGAAATTTGTTCCCATTAACATTCCAAAGGAATGGACAAAACAACAATATCCATCGAACATTTTCCTTACTTGTTTCTGTATATTTCTTCAGTGTTGTCAGGTTCAGTGTTGTTGACAATTTGAAACATAGTGTTTTCCGGAACTCCTCTACACAAACTGTCTAGCGTCGCCACTGATGTTCAATTTGTGTTAATTGTTTTTTATTTGAATTTTTACACAAATTTTATCCGACGTTTACATCAGACAGTAAAACGAAGACAGGATAGTAAATTGACAACAACTGTCTTAATTAAGACAGTTTATGCATAGCGTTTACATACTGTTTTGACATTTTTATTTGATAAAATAGCAGGAAACAGTACGGTCGCGAAAATTGAAGCGTTAAAATCTTTGCAAATTCTTAAAAATCGAGAAAAACAGAAGACAAAAGAAGAGAAAATGTTGGATCAAACCATTTCTAGCTAAAAGACTAACATATATGACATTGAGTTAACATTATTGAAGAACTTATTAATTACAAAAAACGGAGATTTTGACTAATTTTTTTAGTTTCACTCGTTTTTATTGCTCAAATGTCATTTAACTGTCTAGACTAGAAAGTACTGTCTTAACGAGACAATTTCATTAAGACAGTTGTCAATTTACCGTCCTGTTTTCGTTTTACTGTCTTGATGTAAACGCTGGGTTACGTTCTTTATGTTTTTGAGCATATTTAATTTCATTCTTCCTACTACATTACCGCTTAATCATCGCTTAATTCAATAAGCAATTAACTGAAATATTAAATAATTCGTCGTCGTATACCATGGTATTTAATTCAATTTGATATAAATAAATCTTTAGATTAATATTCTATTTGTAATTCATATACATATATATTGTACATAATATACATATAGATATTAGGTATATATAGATATTATTTTGTAAAGCAAAACAACAACAAAATATATGTACATATGTATGTATGTATGTAATATTCACCCCTACGACGACAGAGAGGTATATTGTACAATCGATGAACGTCATTACTCCGAACTATAGGAGTTTTGTGCAAAAATAAAACATGTTCAAAAGGCAGAATATTTATACATATATGTACATATTTTGAAGTGTCGGAGTTACATTCAAATAATTGTCATCATCCTTTTCATATAAATATGTATAACGATAAAATGCACAATGTAGACAAGAGGCTCCACACGTATTTTAATGCAGTAGTAACATCTCGAGTAATATATATAATACAATCGGGAAATATATGTACGGTACGGGGTTAGAGAATTTGAGATTTTAACGATTTTTTTTTTTAAAAAAAAGAACATAAATATTAACACTAAATGTACCATACAATTTGTCTACGCACCTAATCTTTTTTTTTTTGCGCGACGCATTTTTACGCGAATTCACTTTAACGCGATTTGTTAGTGCTGCCCGAATTCTTTTTTTGCGCGATTTTTTCACTTTAACCCTTTCGCAGCTGCTGGGACACATATGTCCCAGCAGAAGTTTAAAAACGGCTGAATTTAAAAGTTTCTATATAATATGGGATACATGTGACCCAAATCGTATTTTGAAATGTTATCTTAACGGTATTTAGCTTTGTGGGCGTGTCTTTAAAATTATTCATGTTTAGTTTTGCGTTTTAAATAGAGAAGTGCAGTCGCAACTTGTGCTAAATTTTTGTTTTTCCGAAATAAATATTAAATTTTTAAAAATAGAGATATTTTATATTACAATTAGAAACGTAATTATTGGGAGTATTTTATATAAGGTATGCACTATATTTATAACATTTAATTATTAAATTTCAGACTATAATAAACATAATATATTTGAAAAAAATTGTTTAAAACGTAAAACGGAAAGCCGCTGCGATAGGGTTAACACGATTATTTAAAAAGTTTAATTCAAATTTACCTCTAAAATTAGATTTAAATCTAAAATCTAGTATAAATTTATGAAATTTTTTTACGCGATTTTTTATAGTTGTTTTAAATTGAATAGTAATAGGGTTAAATAAAGAAAATAAATTCTACGTCACAATATGTCACTTTACTAATATGTATAACTCCTTCCAGTCATCGTGCCATTGATTCTACTAATTTTGGAAATTTGGCTTTAATTTTCTTCTGTTCTTCTTTAAGTCGATTTTTTTGATTAGTCCTTTTGGTTATGTGGTGTTTTCGGGACCCTTCGCTCTACTTCGTCTCAAAGATGTTTTATGGAATTCAAGTCTGGAAATTGGGGCGGCATATGCAGTTGTTTCGGCACATTATGTAGTATCCATTCCTTCACAGATCGAGCTGTGAGCTGTATTAAAATATTAAATTGCCTCTTCTAGACTCAATTAAGAAGCATTAACTTTCAAATTTTCTTTCAAAATATTCATATAAACCCTCTAATCCATTTTAGATGATACCGTCGATAAAATGTAATTTACCGCCACGGCCAAAATCTATTTACTACTTTTATTCTATGGACTATTTAATATTTTTGTACTGCATTACTGAAAACTTAAATTATATTTCTTAAGTTTTTTAATTTTATCATACCAATTTTATTTTTAAAAGCTTCAGTTATTGTTACATTAAGGCATAATTAATATTTCACTGGCGACCACCAAATTTTAACGTATTTTTTAAGAAATTTAAAATTTGTGCCGTACTGCTTTTTTGTTATGACTTTTATTTTTTTTACTGGAATGGGGGCACCCAAATAATAATTGCACAGAGGCGGTCAAATTTCTAGAATCGGTCCTGTAGTTCCCTATTATAAAAGGCTTAATTTGTTTTAATAGACTCGGTAACCCTAAATAGAAGGCTCATCTGAATAAATCACTTTATAAAGCGACTAAGGGCCCTGATTCTTTTATTTCAATAAACGGTAAACTAGACTGTCTATTCAAACGTGGCAAGACAATAAATACATAATTTGCATATCAAGAAAGAGCGAATGAATTGCTAATGAAGTAGAGAGAGCCCCTCATATCTATAAAGCAATAATAGAGCCACATAAGAGCATCTGACTTGAACTTTGAAAGCTAATTGTTTAATGAAAACGTCAAGATTTGATTATAGTTTGCTCAAAATTTGGAACTCAAGTTAATTCCAAATATCATAAACTCCGGTTAAGTATATAAAAAATTCTTATTATACGAGTGCTGAATGAATCTCAGTATTGACAGAAAATTTCATATTTTCTCCATATGCGTCCAAAATGAAGGAATAATTAGAGAAATAAAGATGGTACCATTATCGGAGATGTCCAAAAATTTGACTGGATAAATTCAGATATTTTTATCACCCTGTACTTTTAAATCTACGCTACTGAGAGACAAAAATAGTATATAAAAAATTACTATTCTAATAAAAAATCCACTACATGTTTTATGCATTGATTTATATATAAGTATGTACATAATGTATGTATGTATTATATTAAACTATGGAGTATGGACGCACAAAATATAAATTCATTTCATCTTTCCTTTTTATACATACCTATACATACATACATGTGTATATCTATATATTGTGTACAATATTATACAATTCAAGCCGATCAAACATTGAGAACCATTTGTCAACCAACTTTTTTTTACCCCATACTATTGCAACGGTGGTGCATTTATAGTTCGTCATATTTTCGTCATATTACACAATAATACGTAATGTTCCGTCTCTATTTCAATTTTCTTTGTACATTTTTTCCCATATAATGCTACCATTTTAGTGGTTTATTGGATTGATTATATTAAAATAAATTCTTTGCTTGTTATAATGCTTTATAGGGGGTTATTTTTCAACACAATAAAACATGACTATATATATACTATACATACATAGGTATATATATAGTACATGTATACGAAAATATTGACTACTTATTATTACTTCCTTAAATAATATTCGGAAGTTTATATAAATGCTGTAGGTACACAAGATTTAGTAAAACTATTGCTGATGATATAAAAAAAAATTCAGAATTACCCTGTAAAGGACAAAAACAAAGAAGAAATATGTACATACATATGTAGGTATGTACACTTTTCCAGAGCAAAACATAATATAAGGATAAGATAAAGACCAACGGTTAGACTTTGCTCCTTTATTTTCATTGGATGTGTGTGTTCAAGCTTTGTGGTTTTTTAGGATCATTTAAGGCTCCCAGAATTGCTCCCTTAAAATGAATTTATACCAATAACTAGCCCTTATTTATGTTATTACTATGATCGCTCAAATTATAACTACCTAACCAACTTTAAGTAGCTATAAAGAAAAACGTTTTTGTCGCTATTGACTAAATTTGATATTTTGTGTATGGAACTACCTGGACACTTTTAATATAATCAATCTGAATCATTTATATTGATCAGAATCAGAACTGTTACACATAACTTATTTGCTGTAATTATACGTAATCGAAGTTTTATTCATTTTATTGGAAAACCAAATAACTAAATGTAGGAAGGTATAGCTTGAACAATGGACTGCACACTTGGGAAGCGCAAATGCAACATTTATTGATCAAGTAATATTGCTATTTTCATACATTGGTGATCGACCCTGATAGATCAGTGCGATTGATAAATTCATATCATACTGAACTGATGTTGACAAAGCATGCCTAAAGACGTTACAAAATGTAAAGACCATCTCTGATCTTGGTAGCGTAGCAAACCAACCAATGGTTCTAGAATTCAATGTAGAAAATCCTTGGATCGACCTTCAGTAACGTAAGCGGGGAATTTAGACAAATAGTGAATGACCAAAATACAACAAAAAATCGTATAGGAGGCAGGTGAAATTCCTCCTAAATGGATAGAGCGATTTTAAATTACACATACTTTTTTCTCAGTTTGTGCGAAATACACCCGTCCTTCGAAATGCACGCTGCACGGCTTGTAAATTTAAAAAAAAATCTTTAATTTCTATTATGTATTTTATATTAATCGCACTCATTTCTCGTTTCACACGGTTTCGATTTACACGGATTTATCGTGAGACATGTCCTACCAGGCAAATCGAGGAATGGGTGTATGTTACGAAGAGCTAAATTAAGTTAAGCCAAAGTTACACACAGCTACTTTAACTGCGCTGTACAGCAAAAAACTGTGCTGCTTTAGTTTCGCAACGTGTGAACAGTAGGTAACTAAAAAGTTGCGATCGACTCTAAGCTTTATACAACTTTTTAATGTTTGCTCGCAGTTTTAAAGTAGCGGTGTGTGTGGTGGTTTTGTGTTTTGAATACACAGCAAATAATATTCATTTGGTTGAATCTTTTGGAGCGGGTTGCGTGCAGTATTTGTAAATACAATGTTTTGACATTTGGCTTGTTTATTGAAATTAGTGGTTTTTTTATTATTTTAGACAAATAAACAAACCAAAATATAACCAACTGTCAATCAAAAATATACAAACTCATTGTCGTACCGGTTGCTAAATATCTCAATGTCAAAATTAAACGTTCGGTGGGTGTAATGCCTTCTCTCATATGTATGTGTGTCTTGTCGTTTTATTATTAGGCGATACTTTTTCCAAAATATAATCGAAGTCAACAGCGAACATTCGTAAAAAAAAAACGTATCCTCAGAACGGAATTCTTTCAACAAGTTAATTGCAGCACCAGTTCAGTTTCCTTGCGATTTTTGATCCAGCTTCTAACCGAAATCCTTTTTTTTTTGTTCGCCAATTAACTCTTTCCTGAGGATCAAAATTATTGCTGTATAGGCTCTATTGTAACGTCCCTCTCGGGCACTACAATATATGTGTCAATAGTATGTAATTAATTTATATTCCTATCATAATATCCCTCCTCTATCCATTATTAATCGTAAGTTCGATGAGCCAAGGGTCGATCACCGGCCAATGTTAACGAGGCGGAAAGATGAATCAAAATCAAGGAGAGCTCTACGAACCGGTGAGCAGTGTGGACGCTCGAGCTCATTATTCAAATCATTAATATTAAAAACATAAAAACAAGTATAACACTAACAGGAATAACAAGAAGAAGAATATTTATACGAGATTCATACAACATTGAATACAACATCTGATTACAACATTTAAACATCATATATACAACATAAACATATTTACAAGATACAACTTTAATCCCATATACTACACTTATACAACAAGTTCTTATTCACACATGGCGTCTACTGGATGGATCCTTGCTCAGATAAGTGGGCACATTCCAACCTTCCAACCTTCCCTTAATATTAAGCTTCAAAATTTATAATAAATGTATTAATTATCATCCTTGCGTTTTTTATAAAATTAAGTGAAGTGGTGTCTCAGGAGCCAGGGACATTACACTATGTTAGTATGTTATCATCAAATTCAATATCCACCGCAAAATAAAAAAAAAACTACAAAATTCAATTCAAAATAAGTCTCGGAAGTCGGAACGACCAAACAACTGCAGAATAAAAGTGCCAAAGTATTAGCTGCGTGTGAACAGCTCCGCAATTATTATTTTAACTTTCAAGTAGCCGTAGCACAAAATGCTACGCGCAATCCGCTACTTTCGGTGTGTTTGTGTGAATTCGAACTTTTACAGCCGCAGGAAAAAAAAACTGCGCATTAAAAGTAGCTTTGCGTGACCTCAGCTTTAGTGTTAAAGTAAAATGATGATATAGCAATATTTGGTATAAACCTATTCGGCGGTATTACTCCAAAAATCGACTTCAAATCCATTAACCGTAACTTCTAATAATAATACACACGTTTTATTGTTTATGTGTAAAAATCGAAATCAAACAAACAGTCTCGTAGTGAGTGCATCGAGACCAACCGGCCCCCAATCTAAATAACATGATAATAAATTTATATATCTCGTTAATATCACATTTATTTTGAGAGCCTACAAAAATATAATAAATATTTCAAACATACAATATTTAAAAACAATATTTATGAATCATTGAACAATCTGATTCGATACTTTACTCATCCCGAAATCAAATACTGAAAAGTGGTATTAATCGAATTTTCGCGCCCTTTTATAATAAAGTATAAATTGTTATTTGAATTTTCACAATCAAATTTCTATATGTTCATAATATTGGGATGAAAATGTACACTCTATGTACAGTATGTAGCATTGTACCATATACAGTAGAACCATCGTTAATCCGGACACCATAAAACCGGACTTCGCTTAATCCGGGCACTTTCAAACTAGACATTTATCGCGCTTTTATTATTTTTGTTATAGAGTGCGTATGAATGAGCCTGAACCGTCATGTTTTACACAAAACTGTATGACTTATGGATTTCCTATGGATTTATTTACTTTTTGCGTTTCTTTCAGAATGAAATACAGTTAAACCTGTTTTTGTGTGATTTTTATGCAGTATTTGAAAATTTTTGCGGAAAATGGAAAATGTCCATCACAATACATAATATACTGTAAACCTGTTTTTGTGGAGTTTTTTTTTTGTCTGATTTTTTTTTATGTATCCACCGCACAAAAACAGGTTTGAGTGTAAATGTTCTTTTCTTCTTGTATGCAGGTAAACTACAGTAAAACCTTGAATTGGGAGCATAATTCGTTCCGGAAACATGTTCGTAATCCAAAACACTCGTATTTTGAAGCGAATTTTCCCATAAAAAATAAATGAAAAGAAAAACATGACGCTCATCAGACAAAGTTTATACGTACTACTCGTATTGCAAGACCACGCTCGTTTATCAAATTAAAATTTATTAAAAATTTTTGCTCGTCTTGCAAAACACTCGTAGACAAAGTAACTCGCAATTCAGGTTTTACTGTATTCATTTACTCATGATGTAGGTAATTTGTTTGAATTTGTGCAACCTAGAGCCCCAATTAGTCCGGATTAATGAAGTTCTACTGTACTCTATATATGGTATGTATCTATGTACTTGTACATATGTAGTACTTTGTAAATTTATATTTGTATTTACGAAAATAATTTACATCCAAATATATATTATATGTAATTGCATAACACTTTACCAACCAGAAATCGACTGTATATTATTGCATTATTCACTCATCAATACATCTCCCATATAATATTATTATTGCATACATATTCGTAGTGTATGACACACCACACCGTATAAATGTGACAAGAGGGAAAAAAACAAAAATAAAAATTATAAACACATGTATGTATGTTGTACACATATTTATTCAAAATAAGTGTATTTTATACTTTGAATTTCGCACCCTTCAAAAATAATAATAATGATGGGTGATATAAGCTCTGGGTACATTTTACCATATCGTTTTGGTTTTAAAATTTAGAGTTTCTCAAACATACTGTAAGCGGGCCCCTAGGGTTAAGAAAATATACCGATATAAAACAGAGTTAAAACAGTGTCAAAAAATGGTATGCTAATATGTAATAAAGTATTTTATTTTTCAAGATAAATTTGCAACATTAATATTTGGTATGAATAGAAAAGAATGTAAATTACAACAAAAGGCCAAAAAAAAACAGTAACGCACAAAAAGCCGTGTACAAATCTTAAATGGTGAAGACAATTAATACCGCTGAAGAAAATGGTTTTTTTTCCAAAAATTTAATCCGAGAAAAATTGTTCGAGTTTTGTATACAATGATATTTTTGAAGACTCGCCGAGTCCTAGTACAAAGAACTGAAACGTCAAAGGTACAAATAAAAAATTACGACCAATTATCTTCGATAACCATACCATATTACATACTAATGAGTGCGATCAATTTTTAACCGAAAATGTTCAATCATACAACGAAAAATCTTTTTCGTTTCATTTTCGATTCGAAAGGAATTTTCGATTAAACTCAATCATACCACACCTCGTAAACCTGACCGGTTATCTTGATTTTGGATCTAATAAAAACAACAAACAAATTAAAAATTACAAAAAATAAAAAAATTAAAAATGACATTTTATAAATTAAATAAAAATACATAATTAACAAAAAATAATTAGAAACAAAAAATTAAAAATTACAAATCAATTATTTAAATTCAAACTAAAAACGTTTGTACGTTTGTATTTGAAAGAATAAAATATTAAAAATAAATAAATAAAAATTAAAAGTAGAAATTAAAAACTTATTAGTAGAAATTAAAACTGATACAAATGAATAAAAATAAAAATAAATAAATAAGAATTTAAAATAAAATGTCGACCTATTAATAAATAGATTGTAGATTGTATTAGGGGTGATCGATGCACCTCGATCTATTTCGATCTATTTTGCCCCCTCTTCTATCTTCAGCCACTTCATTATCTAGAGTACCTCCTCAAGTCCGTTTTACTTTAAACATGTTAGGATCTTGAGTGAATTTAGGGATGGAAGGTCCTTCTCGGCTAGGCAGACTGCCCCAGATGATCTCTCCTTTTGTGGATGAGAGTTCCGCGTTCCTTGATGAGATGTATTAGGGTTTCTTCTGTTTCTTCACAGAACCTGCACGTGTCGCTTTCTGGACTATTGTAGAACTGATGGTGTATGACCTCAGCTCCTTCATGGCAGCCTGGCTGTCTGATAGAATTGCAATGGTTTGCGTTTGATACTTTCTATCGAGGTTGAATTGAGCACAACTCTCAATTGCATGCATTTCTGCCTGAAATATAATTAAGTAAATTCTCATGTGTTAGTAGTATCTGGTTCTTGGCGCGCATACTCTCGCTCTCGTTCCGTCAATGTCTTAAATCCGTGGGTGTACCATTTTATGGCCTGCAGATCTATTTATGGTTTGTTGTGGATTCGTTACTTTACCCCTTCTTAATGCTCATATTTGAGGTAAGAATAAATCTTTTATGCTTCGACTCAATTCTATCAACATGAATAGCATAATTTGGAGTCCTGTTTTTAATGCATAAAGATCATCAAGGATTATTTTATTGTAAAAAAAAGATATCAAAATAAAACGAAAGCGTGAAACATTATAATTGTCGATCTCTCGGACCCGGATATTTTACTAAAATGAATTACCAATAAGCTTTGATTGTTGAATTATAGAATTATTGAATTTGCCTTAAATAAAAATCATTAGGCGAAAGGCATTCAAATCTATCATTCATCAAATACATACAAACATAAGGGGAACAATTATAATCTTGCTGTTTTTGTTTTTTGGTTTTTTTTTCTGTGATACAACTTTTACGGTTAATACACAACCAATTCCGTATATATTAATATAATCCAAAAACGGTATAATTTTAAAGAAAATTATGTTCTACAGAAATTGAATTATTTGTTAAAGTCAAATAATAATATAATGACTATCACTACACGATCCAAATTTAACTTTTGAATAATGATACACAGATTCATTTTGGGTAATAAAAGACATTCTCTAATTAAAAATTCATGTGAGCATATTACACACAGTGTTCCCAATTTCATTTTATTCAGTCAATCTAATCACAAAAGATTTCTTTGTCTTTCATTTTGTTAATAGGTAATGATTTCTAAGTAGCAGTTAGTTGGTTTTTTTTATGTATATGTAGATAGATACTGCGTGAAATTTGTCAATTAAAAAAAAACTTTTTTTAACCTAATAAAATTATATCTAAAGTGAAAAGTAATGTAATTAACATAGATAGTGAGTGGATATTATACTTGATTTTAGTTTTGAGATCATATTTTTTTTTGACGATCATTGTACATTACATTTTTTGGTCTTAAATTAGAAACGAACTAATTAACTTAAAAATCATTTTTCGGTCCGCTTCTGTATACAAAAAAAATACGATACAAACATCAAACACTTAACCCAAGGGCTTAATCAAGGGTGGGACGGGGTTAGAATTTATTTCGTCTCCATAGCAGAGTTTTCATCGTACATTTAGCTTTTCTTACTAATGAATTTGTCTATCACAAAATAATGTACAATTACGACTAACGACAGATTACTCTGCTTGCGAACATGTTAAAAATGGTTAAAACAGGTTAAAAATGACGAGGATGTTTATTTTGGATGTTATAGTCGTTTTCAAGGAATAAACATTTTTCCTAGATGTTTATTCCTTGTTTTCCTAAATGTTTGAGACAAATACAAAACGCTACAGTTTTTTCAAATTTTAATTTAATTCAACAAAATAAATTCAGAAATTTGCAGTTATGTTTCTAGTTTTTAAAAAAAAATTAAATAACTGATAACGGACCATTATCCTCAATTTTCTTTTAATACGCCTTTTACTCTTTGCATCATCGTCTGGACAATGTCGAGATTCACTTTAGTCCGTGTTGGCCAAAAAATGTTACATATCGTGTTGGAGGTGCCTGTGGCACCCCATATATTTTGTATGGGAAAGC
>JANSTT010019144.1:0-12117 GCA_026745375.1 Platyura marginata | reverse complement strand
AAAAAACGGTCAAGATGTTCTGTGAACAACCAATTTTTTTTTTCATTTTCTTCCATCAAAATGATGTAAGTTTTTTTAAAAATAGTCCCTTGGTGATGGGATTAATAATTCTCACGAGCCGCCACTGCTTTGAGTGTTAATTGTGAACGAATATCATAAACTCATAACATAACTGATAACTTAGTTCTAGCCTAAATGATCTTTAGCTGGTTGATTATTCAGCGACTTAGATTATTGATTAAAATATCATGTCCACCTAAATCATATTTGTCCCAATGTAAAAACTACCCAAGTCCCTCATATGAATCCACTTATTTAGATGTAATTTGTTTATATTTATTTATTTGATTACAATATTTAGGGGAAAGGAAATTAATTTCCAAGTTGTGTGTATATTTATGTTCCCTATATGACGCTCCAGTGGTTTCTGTGTCAAGATGTTGGTAAACAGTGTTGCCAATTTCTGAAGGTGGAGAATTTGGCTCTTTTCCATTCAAATATAACTATTATATATTCATAAGAATTGGCAACAGTAATGTCTAAATAATAATTTATTGCTTAAATGTTTGATTTATTATAAAAAGACACAGACATTTTTCAAAAATCAAAACAATTCAGATGCAGATGCAGACAAAAACAAATATCATTTGAATAGAATATTCTACTGAATAAAGAACAAACAAAATCAATATACATTTATATAAATAAATAAAAGAAAAGAAAGCACACACATACAAAAAAAAAAAAAAAAAACGAAAAACTAATTTTCCACAAAAAGCAAAATAGCTAAAATAATCCCCCGCATATAAAAGATTAGAAAAGCAAACGAAAAAGGGGTTGTACGATTTTCTTCTAGCTTATATATTTGGAGCTCGACAAAATATACACTTTTCTATACTTAATACAATATACGCATAGCTAGAGTCCTATACAACATAAATCTTAACAAAGCGTGGACTATATCGGCTAAAGAAATCTTTTTAATTTATTAAGACGAAAACTTTTGTAATTGAAATCAACAAGAAAAAGGGGTTTTCCACCAAGCCAGCCAGCCAGCCAGATGTGATTGATTAATTAGCCAGATTAAAGATTGTGTTTATTTTTAATTTTCAAAATGGAACCAATGTACACAATAAGTCAAGGGAACGTATACGTAAGTATGTATTCGTGTATAAGTAAACCGCACGTCGTGCCACCGCATAGCAAATAACAAAGAAAAAGAAAACAAGAAAAAATGGAAAAAATTTCTAAAAAAAAAAAATCATTTTTTTTTGTATCATCATAATCAGTTTTTCAGTTGTTTTCCTTGGGCATATTCAGTTTTTCACTTTATATCGTTGTGTGTTCTCTTCAATTTCCTGAAAACAAAAGCGTTTCATTGTTATTGTTTTCTCTATACAATATACATACATACATACATACTACATATACCAAACAACCAGAAAAGACTTTGAGGGAAAACACACACACCAGAAGGAAGAAGAAAAAAACTCTCTTTGTGCTTAATCCAGCGCTTTTTCGCTGTAAGGTAAATATTTTCCTTAATATATATTCGGTTCGCGAAAAAACTTGATTTATTAGGATTTCTATCTTGGAGGCAGAAAAAGAAACCAAACATTTTAAATGTGTAATTTTTTTTTTTTTCTTTTTCGTTTCGTTGTATAATACTTTTCTGCAGAAATTGATGTGGAAAAATGAGCTTTCTGAGTGGAAAAGTAGAGGCATGAAAAAAATGCATAGAAAATCTATAAAACAAATTGTACTTATATGGTAATATGTCTGTACAGGGTACATAACTGATGATGGAGAATTGTAGTCAAGATTAAAACTATCATAGATCTTTTCCTTTTTTTCTTTTTTTTTTTTTGGTTTTGTTATTGTTGAAAGAAGGCCAACAGTGCCCTTGACCATTCATGACATCCAACACAAAGTGATTTATCTTTTTCAGAAGAATAAATATCAGAAAATTAATGGAAGTGAAAAGACTTTTAGTTTTACTCTGGCATTATGAAAGCAAGAACGACCTAGATATCGATTGCGTATACATATTCCCAGAGTTTTTTTTTATATACATACATAGATACATATAGACATTGTACAATGTAGAACAATACATCAGGGATGGGCGGCAATGAAAATAACAAAGTACCTAATACGATTATGTAATGGATATTATGATATTTGGCTTTAATGTAACTGTTATTCAACATAGTTTATTACTAAAATGGTTTTAAGAATACAAATATAACGACTACGTGTTCATCAGTTAATCAGTCTGGCTCTAAAACTATGGTCCATTGAATAACAAAAAATCTTAAAATGTCCTTTTTTGGTCCTTTATTCACTTTGCCGTGCCTTTTTGTATTAATTTATTGAATACATCGCCAGTTCAATAGTGGAACATCTCAAAAATGTGTATTTTTGACTTAAAAATACCAAGTTAAAGATCGAAAATGAGATATTTATTGATTTTGTAATTTGAACAATATTGATTATGTTGTAAGTTTTGTTTTTTAGTCGACATTTCAATCATCACAGATAAATCTATGTACAGGATTTTTTGATGCGTTTTTAATATATGTATGAACGTCATCTCTATTACTTATATATGTGTAGTCGAGTGTCATGTTGTTATTGATATGATGCACAAGTATTTTTGTGAGAATCATATATACAGACTTACTCTATATATAAGTAAATTTGAATGGGCTAAAGCTATAATTCGGCTGAAACCCGTATTAGTTGGAAATCGTAACATTTTATAATGTATTTACTATTTGTTTCGGAACTGGTATGAGAATGAAAAAGACAGAACAAGTAGTCTTTTAATATTTGTATTCCTCATCAGATACGTAACTATTGCAAATATACATTATTTTTGTACGCCAACTGGCAAGTGGAAATCTTAACCACTTGTATGTACTCAACCACGGCAGTTTTTTGTTTCAAGCGAAACATTTTATTTAGTATTATTAATTTTATACTAATAGTCTATCTATGTCCAGGACGGTGTATTATATTTTTTAGTTATTTATCGATCGTAGAGAGCTGATTGTAGGTTTTGTTTTTTAGTCGACATTTCGATCATCATCACAGTACACAGATAAATCTATGTACATCTAATGTTGATTATATTTCTCGTTTTTTTTCAATTATTTTCATATTTTAATTTATTTCCAAATTTCGTGTTTAACTCATGGTCAGAAATTGTTTAGTAAAATATACAATGCTAAACAGAGCTATTTGAAAATAAATAGTGGATATTGCGAAAAGTGATCCCTGTAAGATATCACAAAATTGTATTATACTAATAAGTATAACAAGTAGATAATCCAAAATATTAAATTCTGTATTTATTCCGTTTATCTAAAATTTCTGTTCAAAGACGAGTCAACTCAAAATTATAACCTCTCTATTGCATTGAATTATAAATTATAATATGATCTACACGTAAGTAACAAAACAAAATCTTTAAATATTATTAACGACAAATTATTAAAATAAAAATTAATTTGTGTTAACATATCATTTGTCCATTTTTAACAAAAATTGAGAAAAAAACCGATAGTGATAGTGATAGAGGTAACGCCTCTAGGCCGAGTACGTCAGATTAGAGTTAAAAATGTAGGTCTCGTTTCAAAGAATAACTGCCGATTGTCGATTCAACAACACTTCAAATGTTAGAAAAAACATCTTAAGGTATGAGAATTTGTGAAATTCGGCAATTAGAGTGTTGTCAACTGAAATATTCCCAAGCGTGGTTAAGGGATGTTTGTGTGAACAGCAACCACACATTGTAACAAAATTAGAAGCTGTAAATGCTCTTTAAGAGTTAGCCCAATGGCCGCCTAGGCATCACCCACATCGAGAGAATGTAGTATGTATTTTTAAACAAAACAAAATGAAAAATTTATAAGTCAAATTTTTAAAGGTCAATTATCTCAAAATGTCCTTTTTTTTAAAATAGCACGTTATTGAACTGAAGATGCGACATATTTACAAATTGATAAGAAACATGTCAAAATGTGTGCCAACGTACAATATACCTACAAATAATCTATACGGATACTAGGAGATTTTTGCAATAGAACAATATGAATTCCAAGCATGACCCTGTATGTGTCAATTGACCCCACTCTCCCCTAGTTAGTACCTATCGTTTTGTACATGTTTAGTATTGATATTTATAGTTAATTGAATTATTTGAGAATTATATTATTTCTTGTCACTATGTAAGTATTCAACAATTTAATAAAATGTAATACTATTGAAATATTATTTGTTCTGAAATTAAAATTTTAACTTTAAAAATAAAATACATTATGTTAATTTATATCTTAATTTCAATATTTAGTCATTTGTAAATGACAAAAATCAACTTTTATAAATTGAAAAATCAATCATTATATGAAAAATTATTATTGCGGAAATTCAATTTAAAAGAAGAATGAAAAAAATCGGCAAAAAAACCCTCAATAATTTATCGTATCGTGCGACAGAATGCTATTAAAATTCTAAAAATTACTGCGGACAAATATTTTAGTGTATATTATATACTAGTTTAGTATCTATTATAATCTGACATAAACTTAATGCGTTTGTTAAAGTGGGACCGAAGACCAGCAACGTTGCCTCCGTGACAACTGAAAATTAATTAAAATTAATATTTTTCTTTTTTGTTTCTTTTTTGTTTCTTTTTTGTTTTTTTGGGGAAATTCCAAATGGTAAATACTCATGCAAAAAGATCTCTTATCACATTTTGATAAAAATTCTAAGCATTTCCAAATAAGTTATTAGACTAAAGGCTATATGCCCAAAAATATAAATGCGTTGCGGCTATACATAAATTAATAGGTAAAGAAACGCACAACAAAAAAAAACCAACTACAAATTTACCTGTTTTTGTAAAGTAAATCATTTTATTTCATAAATAACAAATACACACCCCTTCAATTTTATATTATTGTATAAATAGCCCCGAAACACATGCATACCTAAACAATATGTCTACATTTTTACATAAATACCATCATGGTTACCTACCTACGTTATTACGTACAATTTCTAGTCTATATCTGTATGTAGATCTAGAAATTTATATTACATAGATAAGTAATATGGGAAGACCGCCGTACATAGTCGATTGTACGGCAATGCGAATTTTTGGGAGGGGGTAATTCTGTACAAATTCTAATTTATTAACATCCGTAGCCAGGGGTTATCACAAACCATATATGAAATGAAAGCAAAATTGAATGTCTCTAACGTTTGCAAAATGGTTCCCGAAATAAATGATGCAAAATGTAAAACTCGTATATCCAAATAAATGTATTTTCTTATGACCTATTATTAAAAGTAGAAAAGTATTCGTCGATATTATAATTCTATATAATTGAAGATCAATGATCATATCCTTTAACGGCGGACTTATGCGGTTACCATAGATCCTTCTTTCTTAGATGCGTTATCCAATATTCCACAATATCTGTCGTTGAAAACACATGGTCTCCATAAACCGGTTAAATGGTTGTGTTTAACCACAGAAAAGGACGATATGAATATTTTTTGGTTTAACATGTAAGTTTATATGGCTTGTGTGATCACTTAACAGCCAAAATGGTCTTTTTCCATATTCAAGGAAACCCACTTGTTTTGTTTGAAGGAGAACCGAAGACCTTCCACAAGAAAGAGAAAGAATCACTAGTCTAGGTAAAAAAATTACCCAAGGTTAGTAATTGTATCTCCCGTCTCCATCCTACAATTACCACGTTTACATGCAGAGTTGAACCCTGTAGGTCTATCACCTAACACAACTTTGGTATCTAACAAATTTGACATTTTAACAAATCTGCTACACAAATTTAATAAAATTTCGAATCGTCGTTCACCACTATTAAAAACGTTGTTGAACTGAAAATATCTCTTCTTTACCGACTATATTTCTCATTGTTATCTGTCAAATGTCATTTTTCATGTCAATTGTTTATTTATTTTATTTTATTTGAAAAAACAATTCGATTTGTTTCAAGTTTGTTGGTGAATAATTAAATTAAAATATATTAAAATTTATAAATAAATAATTACAATTTGTATTTATAATATTTATTCACATATTGTCACTAAAAAATTCTCACTTAATACATAAAAAAAGTGCATATCAACTAAATTTGTCAATATGGCAGTAACTCAATAGTTTCCAATTGGTGATACGTGATCGACCCACTGATTCAACCCGGGTTGAAACAGAGTTGATTCGACTCCTCGACTCTCACCTCTACTTTTCTTACTGGGTTGAATTTAAATGGTATCATATAACTACATGTTTTATCATAAATGTGTATAATTTTACATTATTTCGCTTTATACGCAAAATTGACAGACAGAAAGAGGTTACCGAGGAGCGTTGGCTCGCATTTTATTCTAATCCAATACTGTATAAGATATTCTTGCAACTAGCAAACAGAACATTTTCGTGTAAATTATCAATCAGTTGGTACCCATTTGCATCCTCATTTTTATTTATTGTTTTTAATGCATAATAAAGGTTCAACGCTATATGTTATAGATTTGAAATTTCTCGATAACATTTTATTTGTTTTAAAAAAATTATTTAAATTATTGTAAAAGTAACATACGACATTCTAATTTTCAGACGATATTTGGTGCAGATTAGTACTGTAGTATAGTATATAAATACATATATAATTAAAATCCAAAGTCGTTTATAGTCCAGCTCTCGCACATACATACATATGTACGTACATAGTATGTATAGTATATGGCCAATTTTCGTTAATATATAGAAATGGACCATTTAATTTACCTCCCTTAAATCCTTAAGTGAAAAAACATTTTATTTGGATTTCTAATTTAAAACTTTGGTTTTAATTTTTCTTTTAAAAATACGATCCAACAAAATCTCAACAACTCATTATATTACCCTAGCCCATGAGCATGATGATAAACGCTTTGTATAAAAGGGTTGAATTTTATCATCTACAAAATGTGAGCTGTTTGAAGCGATGGAATTTTAAGAGAATAAAGAAAAGAAGGTAAGAATTTACACACATTAAGCCAACGACATAGTTTTTCTTTGCTCCTCCTTTTATACCTTGACAAATATAAAATAAAACAAAAGCGTAGTAAAGATAATGAGAAAATGCCTTACGGGAAAGGGGTGAAAATATTTAACGTGCCTTTTAGGTGTATATATTATATATAAATATATAGATGCAAGGTAGATGGTGTATATGGTATATGTATATACAGAAGGGACATTTCATGAAATAGGGGATGAAAATGACCGTGATAATAGTCAGAAATACATTTGGGGACGCGGTAATTGATTGAGTGGACACATCAGTGCTGTAATTTATTTTATCGTGAATGAAAATTTAACATTTCAGATAATAGGATTATGCGGTGTAGGAGAAAGAAAAAAAAAGGTCAGATCCTAGCTATAGATAAATATTAGTACAGAGAATATATAGCCGCTAAGATGGCAGTATAATACATAATACGCAATACTTATGTACATTTGTACATATACTATACCATCTAATGTATATACGTCGTTAATGATTTAAGTTCTATTTCTTCTACTGATTGAGTTACAAAATGGTACAAATAATGTAATTTTAAGATTTTAGCAAAATTGCTTTTGGTTCGAAAGATTCGCTACCTCTGTACATATTCATACTTTATATACATATATATACATACACATAAATAAATATATCACAGTATGGCAAAAGCACTTAATGTGTCACACAGAAAAGAGAACTTAATTTCACTTTATAATAATTAATATTTAATTGATGTTTCAATCTCGGTGGAGTAGGGAAAATATATACCTACTTGGTGTCCCGTTTGATGAGGGATTTACTTTCCGGCCATGTTTTGGAGTTAATTTTCTAAAATATTGTACAAAAGGAGCGATACAAAAACTCACCGTATTCGAGTTGTAGGCATTTCTTGCGCATGAAACCACATCTTATCAAAGGAAATGTGTACAATTGGTTAGATGTGATAAATATATATATTAAATCTGTTCTATTTCTGCTGCAATAAAATTTACAGTAAATCGAAAAGAAGAAGAAGAAACAATAAAAAAAAACAAAAGACAAAGGTGGTGAACATCCAGTACAATATCTTTAAGCAATAATGTAATTATGCAATTTTATTTAGAAGAGGTCTGTGGTAAATTATAACAAACGAAATCGTCCATCCCTATAATAAAGATGCGCCATACAAATTTTCAGTTTTTGGGAACCAATTTCCAATATTTCATATATTTTTGTGGGAAACAATATCTATCAACTACATATAATTAATCCTTGGTAAGAATTATAGGGATTTACCTAATTTAGAGGATTAGCGCCAAGTCACTTTTTATTATATGTATATATGTATATGTATAATCTTTTTCCTTTTCCATTTTTATTTTGTATTTGTCTTTTGAAGCAATTTGACGAAGCAACTCCGGCTTTGTTTTGAGGTATTTATAGAAATCGTCATCATAGATATTTCAGTTTACATTTGATGGTCAGAATCACCTTCAATGTTTTCACATCTAATTGAGTTTTGTCTGACGTTCAATTTATATTCGCAAGCAAGTTGCAACATTAATTTAATACATTTGCTATAGACATAAAGTTTATAATGCTGCATGGTCAGTGGTCACATATCATTATTACACATATACTAAATAGTGCACATATGCTTATTAGTTGTAAGATGAAATAAGCTAGTAACACTTTTAAATATTCAACATTAAAGGCCGATCCAACTTTCTGTAAGAAAAACCATTGATATTTAACTTATTTAAAAACACTATAAAGAAAAATATGAAAATATTGCAACATTCCCCGGTCTCCCCTACTACAATTTCTCCTACTTGTTAGGATTTACATATACATTTATATATGCATATATGAAGAGTCTGTGTAATTCACTGACCAGATACTGCACTTTACTTTATTTCTTTACTTTTATTTATCATCATCATGATCTCGAACTGATTTTTCCTATAGCTACATTTTACATACATTATGAAAAACTTTAAAACGTTTCAATTAAAATTATTGTCACCACAATGTGGGGGTAGCAGCAGGTATAGGTACACCGTACACTATATGACGGCAATATCACCAAATAGAAAAGCCAAACAATACAGAAAGTCATTTTTGTCTTAAAAGCTTAGCAAACTTTAAAGTAACTAAACTTAAATGTCTTTAACGCAGACATATGACGTCAATATTAATTAACTTCATTTTGTTTCCTATATACTTAAGTAGAATTGTATATAATGGAGTTATGTAATTGGTAACAAACTAGAGATGAAAATGAACGGGACATAACAATTGGTGATTAAAAATCATTTTCAGCAATATTTCGAAAATTATTATGACACACTAAGTACAGGATTTTATTGTTTTTCAAGACAATAATAATAAATTTTTATTTTTATTTCACTTTTATAGAGAGATACATACCCTGCACAGTAGTAGCGACAAGACCATCAACCAAGCATTCCTTCTCCTTTCGTTCCGTCTTTCGGTATAACAATCATTTTGCAAAGAAAAGAATTATGAGCACTCATTACTTTGTTGATGGCATTTAAAATGAAGCAGGGAAATTAAAATGTTGCGTCGTTTTTACTAATGTTTTGGTATAAATTCGTTTCTATAGAATATTTGCTCATTAGTAAAAGTATACTTAGGTAAATAATTACTATGTAATTTTACAGATAGCAATTACATCTTTACAAAAACGGAATATTGATTTTTTAAAACATGAAAAATATATAAGAATTCTAATGTATGTATGTATGGATATATCATAAGTGTGTGGTGAATTCTGTGTTCGTTTCTAGTAAAATGGTGGATAGGCGACCAAAAATATAACAATCAATTGTACGGCATCAATTGTCAACAGATGTGGGTTTTCCTAATCCTAATGAATGGTCCTTTTAATATTTTTCACATCATGTCTTCTGGAACCGAACCATCTTTCTCTTTCTCACGTTAAACACCGGTCAAATAAATGATTTAAATGACCAATACATTGGACATTTCTTTTAATAAAATCTATGTCTATACTATACTACATACATACACTTACATACATATGTATGTATATCCAATAATATTGCTAACAATCCATAAATAGATTCAATTATTATAAATATAAAAATAAATACAGTAAAATTCCTATAATTAAGAATCCTATAAAGCAGACTTTCCTATAATTCAAATTATATTTGATTTAGTATTAATTATAGGTTATCTTCCTCTAATTAAAACTGGTAGTCTGAATTATAGGAATGAAATGGATGACACAAAATACAATAGTTGCTACTTATTGCATAATCCATTACCATTAAATATTACATTTCTTATGTAATTTCATCATAATACAAGTGGATAAAAACAGTCATAGAACCAAAACAAATGACTGATTTTTTTTAAAAAACTATGAACATGTGTATATTATGTACATTAGGGTGGATTATTTTTTTATAGAGATTTTTGGATTTGAGATTTGCCAAAGTCCTGGGGGCGGAAAACTTATGTTATAGCCTAAAAATCTTAAGTTTAAAATTTTGTGCAAAAAAAATTATATTTGATGGTTCCGCGATCCGTTTAAAGGTCAAAATTTGGTAGTTTTTTCAGTTTTTGACCTATAACTCTTTAACGAATAATTTTAACTGAATTTGATGTATGATGTGATGTAAGTTATAGGTTATTAAATTACCTTCAAAATGATATATAACATGTCTATGTTTTCTTCATATTACAATTATTTAGATAGACTTAAATATAAAAAGTCATGATTTTCAGATTATAGTTCAACTAACTTTATTAATATATAAAAATTCTGTCATACATCAAATTAAGCAAAAATTATTCGTTGAAGAGTTATAGGTCAAAAACTGAAAAAAACTACCAAATTTTGACCTTTAAACGAATCGCGGGACCATCAAATATAACACAAGTTTTCCGCCCCCAGGGCTTAGGCAAATCTTAGTTTTTAAAAAGCGATCCACCATAATGTACATATTAAATTTACTCTTACTGCATTGTTATACTGTGAAATATTTCATATTTCATTTTTGTGATTTTGTTTTTATTTATTTTTGTACACGTTAAATTAAAAATTGTCTGCATTAATTAAATTAAAAAGAAAACATTTCATACCATAAAAAATTTCTTTCCTTTAATTAAGAAGAACCTTTCCCCCCCCCCAGGCCAGTCTGAATTAAAGGAATTTTACTGTAAGTACCAAAATGGAATTCTACCTATTATAACCTCAAATAATCGAAAAGGGTTGAAAGTTAAAAGTGATCTTCAGTTAGTTATAGATTATAGATAAATTTATGTTATGTATTTGAACAAATATAAATTTTATTGGTACATATTATTGGTATACATATCATATTAAGCAAGTGGACGATATACTGCAGCTCTATAGAACTTTTACAATTAATTTTATCTGTTCTATTTGTTTCATGCAACATGTGATGTTAACACCTCTCTGTACATATATAGATTTTAGATAATAAGGATACCTTAATATTAAACAATACAAACTGTAAAGCTGTGTATCATCACGATATTTAAGACTTGTGCAATTTATTTTATCTGTACAGTATTTGCTTTCATATATCACGTGATGTCTGTCAGAATGGTACTGAAAATGTGAAAAATCATTGTCTTCTTTGTTTAATGTATTTTGACTTTTTTGTAACCTTATTCTAAAAAAAATTGCATTCAGATTAGAAAGAAAAATTCTTTTGACAAATTTACCACCAAAGTAGCCACATTTACTTAAGTTACAGAGCGATAACTGAAGAATTAAGTACAAATACAAAATGTGCCAATATTTTCCTTACCTACATGCAGATTTATCCGTAAAATCTATAATTTTGAAATGAAAGTCCTGGTTAAAAAATTATTTTGTTTTTTTAAAATATTCATCAAAAGACACCAAAGACAGACATTAATTAAAACCAGTAAAGATGGAAAAATTGGCTACGCCTATTATAATATACCCGTATGAGTACTTGTTTATTATTTACAACTTTGTACGTGTCTATTTTGTCTGTACAATAAATAT
>JANSTT010019143.1:0-53024 GCA_026745375.1 Platyura marginata | reverse complement strand
GAATTTGACGTTATCTTATTGGAACATGAACCGTTCTGGATTATTAAACGATCATGATCACGTATGATCATAAACTTGAGCAACTAGATACTCATGTGTTGTACACTATCAAATGGAATACATCATGCCAGACAAAACAAAAGAACAGGAAATTTACTCAAAATTTTTGTAATTTTCATCTTTTTTGGAATAGAAAATTAAATTTACCCCGTTGCATATGCATAGCGTGTGAAAAAGGAAAATTTGAAAAACATAATATATACAAGAGCTTCGGACTATTCTATATTGTATATACCCAGGATACAAGCACTTTCTAGCATCCTAGCCACACAAACAATTAGTCTACTCTATTTGTAGTTTTAATTATTTTATTTAGCCCCAACCACCACCACCAACATCAGAGTATTCGACGGGAAAAATATGTATGATGAGCAATAGGGCAGTTTCGGAGATGGTGTGATGGTGATGGTGGCTAAAGAATATTAATTTGAATGGTGTGAATGGCTGGTATGTAGCGAATATAGAGTGTTTTGTGGGGTTCATTTAATTTTATGTTTGAGATGTCCATTTTTTTTTTGTCAATCAGTGCCAAGTTTTGGTTTAATGAGGAACAAAATATAAATTGCCTTGTAATTGTTTTATTTGGGATAAAAAATGTCGTCTTTTTTCGAAAAATGTATAAATCCCAGTTCGTCCATAAAGGTACAATAGAGAATCTATTTCTATACCCTAACCCTTTAAGTTCATGTACTTTATGCGTCTAGAATCTATCTATATTTTGTATACCTCAGCCTACATATGTATGTGTGTATTCAATGGTTGCCATATTTAGGGCTGTAATGTCGTCATCTGCAACAACAACAAAAAAGAAGAAACAAGAACCGAAACACACATCCAACAATAAAACATATAGCAAAATAAGATTTATTTTCGTTGATTATTAAAATTCTTAAATATCAGGAAAGTTTTATGCTTAGCAAATTGTGCATCATGGCGTCTAGTCACGCTATTTAGACGAATGATTTTTTGCCTTTTCTAAACTGAAAATGGAAAAGTTTATTACTTTTAATGTTATTGGCTGACTCATTAAAATAATAATTATGTTTGGGGAATTAAAATTATTTTCCTTTTCTCTTTTATTTTTTTTTTGTCTGAAGAGTCAAATTACTCAAATTTAATTCTAGACTGAAAATTTATTGTATAAATAATGTCTGACGACATTATTTTGATTTGTTAACCTTTTGATTTGTTAACCGAATTATTAACAATTTTTATTGTTAATTTGTTCAAGATTTCGATAGTACACGTCCAAAGAAAGTTGCAAATTTCATCCAAGTTTATTTACATGTAAAGTTCTGCAAAGTATTGCAAATATTTGCATTCGAACTTTTGTTGATAACTCTTGCAAAATCGTCACGTTATTTTGTGTTGAATATCTCCTGTCATGTGCCCAAAAATCGACAATCGTTTTTATCATTCCAAAATAAAACTTCTGATAATCGCAAGTTCTATTTTTGTTCTGTGAAAAAGAGTTGCACGAAGTTCGATGTTGGGATAATTTTTTTTTTCTACTTATTAATGATTCAGTTTTTTTTTCTAAGGAATTGCACCAAATAAATTCAATCAAATTTCAATTGGTAAGAGCAGAGTTATTTATGTAGATGAACACATTTTTTTTCTTATAAATTAATTACTGAATTGTTTAATTAATTAAATTGTTAAAATTCTTGTCAACTACATAAATATTAGTATACTTTAACTATAGCCCGCAATCACATTGAAATTGATACAACTTTATGTGTTCATTTCATATTGTTTAAATACATCAAATGTCACAAAACACTTGTGATTATTTTAATTAAAACAAGTTTAATTCAAAAATTATTTTGACCTTTTTAATTTGTAGAAATTGTCCTAGATCTCGATAGTTCATGCATTATACACACCATATTAATGTCCACTTACTACTGTTGATTAAACTGTTTTAAATCTAAAAAGACATACGATCCAATCGGTTGCTCTAATTGTTTTTTATTTAAATTGTTATTTGATTTGAAATGTTAATTTGTAATAATCGGCTTCGATCATTTTAATATTTTACCATAAATTAGTGCGAGTTATTTAAAAAAAAAAATTTAAAAAAATTGTCACATACATAATATTATGTATACGAACACTCTCAATAAGCATACATCATGCAGCAGCTGATTATTAATGTTTGATTTGTTCATTAACATCTTTATTGGATTTTATATGTATATTAAGTAACGATCGTTTTTTTTTTCTTTTTTCTGGGTCTTGTAATGTAAATAAGTTGTGTGCTTTTAATAATATTATTTTTCTTCTACTTTTTTTTTTGAAAAAATAACCAAAAAAAAATCCCGTAAAAACATAGTTGACAAATTGTGATCAATTTGTTTTGATTAGTTTGACTTAATCTGAATTTTATAAGCCCTTGGATGTTTCATTTAGATAAAAAAAAAAATTCATTTTAATCCCATTTATACATAAAATGAAATTAGAGGCCAAGGTTTTGTGTATAGAAATTAATTTTATTGGAGACTATTACGGCCAACGCTATTTATATAGTTTAGACTTGAAATAAAATAATTGCTATTTAAATTTTTTTTTTTTTTTTGAATAATTTAACACAAAATTTCGAAAATTTGTTTACAAACCCAATAATTTATTATTATTTGATACAAACTGTCTTCTATATAACTTTATTTTGGTTAAGTGATTTTAAAGATCGAACACAAATCGCACACGGTGTAATAACGCCACTGTTATTTTTTTTTTTTTTTAATTTCATTTTTTGCACATAATTACATTTAGCACCTTATATCTTATTGAACAACAAAATTGGGAAGTAATTAATTTAATTTCATTTAAGATGGTAGATACATGAAGAACGGCCATTTTAACCATTCAAAATTACAAATATTTAAAATAAATTTGTAAAAATTAAGTGCCATAACTGTCCGTTTAAATTCTAATTCTATAATAATCGGTCCTAAAAATAGCGATAATAAAAACTTCACTTTCATTTTGGACACCATGTTGAATTTTTACGCCATTTTGAATTTGTGTGATCCATCCTAATAATCCGTATCCAATAAAATTAATTAAACAAGTGCAAACAGTACTTAATGAGCCTAAATAATTTATAAAATATGTTTTATTGGATTTGGCTACTCACCTGTAAATAATTTTACAACAATTCGAATATGGCCGTGGCAGAAGCCAAACTATTTAACGCCACAAAATTAAAAGTAGAGAAAATTGATGTATAGATGTAGAAAATGATTTTGAAAATATTTCTTCTGATTATAAATCAGATTTATAAGATGTACAATTTATAAGATAATGCTTTTAGAAAGTTTTATATTCATTTAATTTAATTTGTTTGGAATTTCTGAATTGGAATGGCTTCTGAAATAATTTAAATAAAATTCAAAAGCCATACAAATTGATGCAATTTTTTCGCAGAGAATTAATGAATTAATGAAGTAATGAAATGGTAAATATAACGATATAAGAAAAGTGGAGTTAAACCGTTTTGGCTTCTGATACATCGATGTCACTAATCACTCACGTAGCTTTCTCACAAAATAACGATTACATACCTAAATGATTCTGTGATGGATATAAGAATGGCAGTACCGCTACAGAATGATGTAGCGCTGACTTTATTTTTCCCTATGCAAAATACCTACATATGTATGTAGCTACCTCTGAAATTCTTACAACAATCCGCATAACTCCTTTAATTGAAATGTTCTATAAATACATAATTTAGAGTTAGCGATAGCTCCCTAATTTTGAATCGGACATATCTCTAAAATTACCGGATTCAATTTCTACATAAAAATCTACGCTACGTCACTGTAGCGCGTTACTTCATATTAGGCTAATTAAAAATTGTGTCCAGCCAATAAAAAAAAAATACTTAAACTTTAAATTAAAAGTTGTTTTTTTTTTTTTAAACCATCTAATTGGCAACCCTTATTTTAATTGAGCAAACAAAATGGAAAATGTACTCAACTATATATTGTATATGAAGTATCTATATACGAATAAACATCCATCATATATCTTTAAATAAAAAAAAAAAAACCAGTTAAATAAACCAACAAGTAGCTGAAGGACTACAAACGATGACGATGACATCAACAAAACGACAAAAAGGGGTAAAAGTTTAACAAACTTGCCGACTTTTTTGGAATTTCTTTCGTACCAGACAGTTCCACCTATTTAGAAATAAATAATTATATTGTGTGCGACAAACATCGTTGAATTTTGTATAACTTTGTGAAAATGTAAATATATTTTATGCAAATTGTAGAAATTATTTCAAAAATTTTTACCCTACATTTTCAGCTTTTAATGTTATATATATGTATATGCGATGTTGAGTTGTTATGGTTGTGTTCTTATATGCCTATGTTAAGGCTCAACTTATTTTTCTTCCCTATTTACGTGTATAAAAGCTATGTTTATCGCGTAGGCAGGCACATTATATTTCCAAAAAGAAAAAGAAAAAGAAAAAGAAAAAAAAATGTCATAGGTCGCCAAATCAAATTTATCAATATCTCACTTTTGTGTGGAATTTTTCCACCAAAAAACCTTTTTTCTTACTTTTTTTTTTTTTTTAACTCAATTATCACGTCTACTACAACCACATCGTTGAAAAAAAATCGTGAGAAAATTTTGTGTTTTTATATACTGTAGAGGTGTAGAGTGTAGAAGAAAACCTTTCTATGTAGACAAACATATGTGGATGAAACCAATTTTGATTTTGACGAAAAAACAAAAAAAAAAACAAACAAAACAAAAAAACCTCCAAGGAAAATTTGTTGCAATTATTTTAAATGAAGATTAATTTCGCGATGAGATTAAATTATGTCGTGCGCAGCCAGCAAATATTGTACAAACTGGGTAATTAGTCAGTTTTAGTTAGTTAAAATTCGCGCATTCTAATATGCGTGTAATGAAAAAATCAAGACATTGACATAATTTCGTTTAAATTGTTTAGTTTAAATTATCATAATTGGGTCACGACAGATTTCATGTTTATATGAGCGCAGTTTTTGTTGTTGTTATTGTTGTTCTACTGGTCGCTGACATAGTTGGGACGTGCAATCAAAATTTATTTCAGACTATTTTTAAAGTGTGTGTGTGTGTGTGTTTGAAACTGCACACAAACATGCAATTAATTTATGTTTCCATAATGTTTCCATGATGTTTACTTAATGTTTCATTAATATCATTTATTGGAATATCATTTTGAAAACAATTATCAATTATTTTTGCAAATTTCAATATTGCTGAAAATCAATTATGAAGTTCGTTCATCTGCAATCATTATTATATAATGATAGAAGCAACATGACACTAATTGTGATAAATTTAAATCCAATCGCTTGCTATAAACAACAAAAAGATAATAAACAACTATTTGCCATAGTTTATATAAATGAATAATTCGAAATCCAAATAAATAAAAAGAAAAAAATATTTTTTTCACTGGGCAAATTTATGATGTCATTAGAATATTGAGTTGCAGCAAAATAAATATTAATATTTTTTCTATATCAGTTGGCTGCGTTAATTAATTGTTTTGTTTAAAAAAAAAATGTGCTTGACATGGTGGATTTGAATTCTTAAATATACAAAGTCTGCTTTACTGTGTGAATTAAGATTCAAATACCATTAAATGGAATCCTCGGGCACATTATGAAACTTGCCGTCGCGAGTTCGACATTCTTTGCGATCATATCGGAACTTGGCTTTTCGACGCCGCCTCGCATTTTCGAACACGATACCGAAGATATTGTAAATAATTTCGAATCGCTTTCGTCAATAACATTACCGGCGAAAATAGTTACGCTTACAATAATTTGGTTGCACACTCTTAGACAATAAAATACAGGACTGATTATACCGCATATCTGTTATGCAATAAAATGCGAACACAACGTCTGGTACAGCAGTATGATGGGATGAAAGGTCGGCCATTTTTATTTAATCAATATTCGCAAAGCAATTTTACTCTCAGAACTATCAACAAATTCGAATTACAATGCATAACTTGTCAATGGCGGCCATTTTCTGTTAAACTGAATCGTACATTTTGTGCTATTGTGATTCTTTATTCTTTCATAAAAAGGGATAATTCGTCCCAACTTCAACCGAATTCTTCTTCTATAAGTTGTTAGTTACCATCCAAGCACCATCAATAAATTTATTGACTAACATGGGTTTAATTAACCATACGCATTTAATTCGAAAATAACAAAACTTTTCGAACATAAATCACCCATCAAAATTTGAATAATCTAATTTTTCTTTTATTTACAAAAATAATAATCTACCAAAAACCAATTTCCATTCGATTTTGTTATCAAATTTAAAAATTAGCACTCATTTAAGGTACCATTATTATACTTATTATCTATTTTATATATTTTTATGTCTTAAATACATATTGACTTTTTTGTTTATTTTTGGCATCACTTAATCACCCAATTTTATGCGAAATAAACCTCAGAGAGAGATTGCGTGTCACGCATTCCATGTACATAATTTGTTAAAATAATATATTTTCCTTATGATATTCTATGAGGCAAAAGGGAAAATGAATTTACGAGCTGCCTACAATTTCGAAAATTTATATTTCTGGCAATAATGTATAGTTTTGTTGCTTAAAATGTTTTATCTGTTTCTATCGTTTTAATTTTATTTGTAACTAGAAAAGTTTGATTAATATTCTAATGGTGGCATTTATAGATATATAAGTTTTTGGAATAGAATTCGAAAATTGGTCAGGTGTTTTTATACATACCATAGATACCATACATACAGGGTGTCCGAACGAGAATCAGCCATTTTGGTAGATTTGACAGATGTCAATTAGAGCAGAGAGAGCAATTTCATCATCGACGTGTGACATTTTGGTGGGGCTATAATGGCGATATTCCGTCGAATGTTGATTTTGAGTTGCTGGTGTGAAACTTCTCTCCAAATTCCCCAATTGCAGACCGAGGAAAGTCTTAATCATATTGCGTGTTATCGTACGCCATTTACCATAATAGTAGCATTGCCATTAGCGTTCTCAAAAAAGTTTGGGCACAATCACATCTCCAGTCCAGCTAACTTACCAAACTGTCATTAGCCGAAGATAAATTTTTCACGTCACTACTATGACATTGACATCTGTCAAATATGAAATGACAGAAATGTCTTGCAATTGAAATCTACCAGCTTTTGCCTCCAACACCCTTTATGAATGCATTAGGTAGAATAGATTGTTTCGATTGGTTGACTATTATTTAAATAATTCTTTAGATTGTTTTTATGTTATTGAATGATTTGTCATTTTCTTTATGTTAAAAATGATTTTAATTTATTTTTTCTTTTCTTTTCAGGTGAGTTGCATTTTTAAATATTATTATTTTGGACCAAAATATTAGGTATGTAGTTTATATTAAGCTTAGTATTGGCGAACCTCGTAAGTATTAATGGCGTCAATGATGACCATTGCCAATAAACTTGGGCCGTAATAAGGATTTATTTTTACTGCATTAAAACATTTTTTTTTTGTTATCTCTAATTAAAATAACTCATTTAGTAGATACATCAATTTAATTGAAATAAAACTCAAAACACTATCACAATATTTCAGTTACTTTTTAACGTATTGCCTAAGTCACTAACTGATGACATAAGATAAAAAAAAAAACAAAAATTTCAAAATAGATTCATTCATTAAATCGTTTAACGTACGACATCACAACACCTCATTTGATGATTGCTACAAAAAATTTACTTTGAAAGCCTATTAAGACCATTATACAATCAACTTGGATGTTTATGGGTTCCCTGTAAATAAAATAAAAGAAGAAAAAAAAACTGGAAAAAAGACCTACTAATGACGATTTTAAGTACTTCATTTGTTTTTTAATGTTTTGAAAACTTTGTTAATCAGCTGCCCTAATTACTTTGTCTCTAAATTATAAAACTATAAAAAGAAATATGTAAATAAATTTGGAATAAATCCACACTTTGATCCTAATGTTCAATATGATGGGCTTGACTTAATTATTTTTTTTTTTTTTTTGAAATACTCAAAAATCAACTAAAAGCGCGACTGGTTATTCATAATAATCATATATGTTATTGATGATGATAATAATACTGATGATGATGATGATGAGATGAGCACCTCTTGAATTGTGGAGGAGAAATTTTTTGAATAATCAGCATTATTGGTTTCAATACTGTGACGGTATTATAATAAGTAGTCATTAGCAGTGACGGCTTGTGATAATTGAGTAACTTTATTAATTCACTCTTAAGCGAACAGAGGTGAATTTCTTCATTCATAGCAATAAAATAAAATTAATTGTCGCATAACAAAAAATTCAATGTCACTGTTTAAACGCACCTTAATTTTATCCACAAATTTTTAGACTGTTGAAAATTTCAAACATAATTGTTAATGGGTTCAAAATAACCATAATTTGCCCAATTTTGATCAAGAATATAGAATATTTCTTTATTTGTTCGTAGAGCAATTGTTCGAAAAACATTCAATATTCAATATTTCTCCGTAAAACATTTCTTTCTTGCATAGAACATTTTGTGCAATCATAGAATATTCCTTTGTTCGTAGAATATTTCTGTAAACGTAAAGTTTTGTTCGTAAACATTTTTTCGTAAAATCTTTGAAAAAATTCTAAAAGAACAAAATGACAATGGAACAAAATGACTACCGTGTAGTCATACCCATCGAAACAGACAATTTGTTCGATTTTATAAACTTTCTCATACTGCGGTATTGCTGAAAGTAGCGCATATACCCCTATGAGCGTAGCTTTAAAGGGTATTATAACGTTGGTACGGAGTTTGTAACAGCCCCTAAATGTTCACCGTAGAAAAGACAAAATTTCAACCGTCATCGGAATTCTCGGAATATTATCCGTCCGTTTGAAATCAAGATTTCAGCTAAATGGCTGAAGATCGTTGAAATCTTGACAGTTTATTAAGTACCTATTCCTAGAGGAAGATTCCTATTATTATTTTTAGTACAAATCGAACAAGGTTCATTGGAAGGGAGTGAGAGAGAAAAATGTTACTTTGTGTACCTAATTCTGCCATTATTCATTCACACGAAACATATGCAAAATTAAAAATTACTTTAATTGACCAAAAAGTTCCACAACCAACCGTTATGGAGCTGCATTCAATTACAAATTCAACCAATATTTATTTTGATAACTCCATACCGATATTACATAGTCAGTTTAACTGACTATACATTATTAGTGGTTTCTTTGGATATGTGTAGTACGAACACGTTTTCTTTGCGACAAATTTCCTGGACTGGTCATTTATCATTTATCACTTTCCGTTTTGAGTTGAAAATAGTTATAAACACTGCTAAATCTCAAAAATTGCGCTGGGGCGTTGAAATATCTCTCGACATTTAGGTACAAATAAATAATGTACCAAACATACCATAATTTATCGTTTTTTTTTTTTTTTTGATTTATTTTATATACCACCAATAAAATGATGCATTTTAATTTGTTCTCTCACAACTCATATAAATTTGACTTATCATCCATAATCGTATCAACAACATATCAACTTCTCTTAAGTTCTATCCACCTCCTCTTCCACCTCTATATATATATATATATATACATATATTATGTGCGTCGTCTCTATATAGACGGTATTTGCCGTATGAATGTTGATTTGTGGCAATGGTATGCTGATTATGTGTTTCATCTCAATGGAAATGGAGTGGTTGATGTACCTAACGATAGTCATATCTTATTCCTCGAGATTCTTTTTTGAAGCATCTCCTGTCATTTTTAGCCGTGATCACATAAATAACGTGTATAATGGCAGTACGATACGTTTTTACATGCATCTCCGGTATGTTTTGTTTGGTACCTTTATACGATAGTTAGTTGGAAGAAGAGCCGGCTCTACTTATCTATGTATATTTATGCTATTCACGACATAATAAACTCTCTATTCCATTTATATACATTACCTATTATATGTACACCTTCTCTTCTGTATATGTATGTGTAGATGCATATTATAACTTAAACTAATATTACCCTTCATATATAGTATCCGATAAATTTTCTCATTTTGTTGTGTAAATTTTTCTTTTTTTTCCGTTTATTTTTTCTTTTTTTTTTTGACTTTGGCTTTTCGTATTTATATTTTTATTATATATTCACCAGAGCCAGAAGAGTAGTCATCATCATCATCGGGCGGCTCGTTGTTGTATTGTACCGTGCCCGTATTTAAACCTCTGTTGATATTCTCCTAGCATTTTTAGTATAAGAGTCGCGTTCGCTTGAATACACCACAGCGCGCATTTTCCGTTAGTGATAGCAGCACACAACAGGCCAGCCTTTGCTGCTGTGTGTCTTCATATCATATCTGTTAGTTAGTCTTTCGCGAATAGCGGCTACAAACAGTAGGTACATGGAACGCGGTTGCATTATATACCGTTTTATCGAGACACTTCCGATTTGATAAAATAATAATTTTGCACACACCAAAATAAAAATAAAAAATAAATTTAAATCAAAAATAGTTTCGATTATCTATAAATTTTCGTATATATAGTAAACGAGGGGAAGGATATGAATTTAATTCGGAATTGGTCCTTTTTTCGATGATTAACATATCTGATGTGAATGAGTGAAAGTATAAAGAAAAGGCGGGAAATTCATTTTTCGGCGGCAAATTAATTGTGTTGTGTTAATGTGAGCGAAGAATTTATTCTGTAAGAAAAAAGTGATGCTGTGTTAAAAAATGTTTTTCCGATTATAAATTCATAAAGCCATATTTTTTGAAATTATATTTATTTTTTTTTGAAAATGGTCTTGTGCTAAAAATTCTTTTTTAATCTAAAATTTAAGTAAAAATATTTTAAATGGATTCTACTCAAATTATGTCAATATCTCAATAATATCTGTTCGTATTTAAATGTGTTCTTTCTGTATGTGACCGGAAATAATTTTTTGTTGATTTTTGTTTCATTCGTGATACCGTGAATTATAAATTTAAAAAAAAAACCCCCCTCGAATATACATTATCTATAAAAATGTACAAACCGACAAGAAAGGTATAAATTATTTATTTAAAATTAATTTGACATGGAAAATGGAGAGCTGAAAATGTCCAAAATAAACGATCTCTTCATTATCAATGCAATGCACAAATTACCATAATAATATTGGAACGTATTTTAGAGACTAATTATAGTTGTTTTTGAGAGATAATAATTATTTGTTTGTATGGATGTATGTATTTTATATGTATCTATTATCTATAGAAGATGTGCGAAATTTTAGTTCGACCGCGTATGTACCAGTCATGCATGCATATAGAGACTAAAAATATTTTTAACATTTTTTTTTTCTTTAATTATTTACAAACAGCACGTTGATAAGAGAAGTATAGATAAAAAAAAATATGCGAAACGAGACAATCTACAAACGTTGGTTTTGGGTCAATTAGGTAATTTTGTAGATATTTTTTGGGTACTTTAGATTTGGGAATTAACCATTTTTGTCGGTTTTTTATTGCATTTTTTACATTATTTGTCAAAATTTTAGATTATGGCAAGAACAATATGAAATAAAAATTACAAAGAAGTCCTCCCCAACAAAAATGTCGAAAAATTCTATTTTTCAATCTTTATTCTAAAAAACTATTGTAAAAAAATAAACTTCTTAACAATGTTTTTGTACCATAATGCACTTATAGTAACTCAGTACGTAGGTGTTTTTATTTTATTTTCGATTTTCTCATGTTTCTCAATTCAAAATGTTTTGGCATCGTTTGTGTATTTTTTTTGTTAAAATCATTTTAAAAATATTTATTATCTTAAAAAATTTAGAAAAAAGACCCAAAAATTACTTTATTTGAAATATTAAAATTAAATTCTATAAAAATGTGAGTAAAAAAAATATTTTACCAGTAAAGCAGTAAAATTCTAGTTTCAAATAGTAGAGGAGCCCATTTCGATAACAAAATTAGAGACTTTTTTACTCAAAATATATTCGGAATAGAGACAAAATGAATAAATGACAAAAATTATTCAGAATTAATAAAAATATATATTCATTTCATAACCACAACAAGTTCCACGGTCTACCGTTATAGCGCTGCAAAGAATTTAAACAATTTCTAGAACTTTTGAATATTTATTTGTTCTCCAACCTTTAAATCGCTACCATTAATTTTTTTTTTTTTCATACTCTACATAGGACAGCGATCACCAAAATACGGCCCGCGGGTCGTTCCTCCAAAGATTTTTATCCGGTCCCCGATTTGTATTTATAAATATTATGAGAAATATTAATTTTATTATTTTGTTGTATGAATACACGGCAACGATTCTTCAATAGAACAATAGTTCTATTGTGATTTGGTATAGATATTTGTTTACTATAGTAGATTTATTTCAATTTCTAAGAATATAATTTTCTTAATATGCTGGCTAGTAACTAAATAGTGAAATGTGCAAACATTGTATGATGCATTTAAAATTTCGATTGCATTTCTTTTAATTTTAGTACACATATTGAGGTATGATGTCAAAGAAGAGGAGGAAAATAGATGCTGAGTATCGCGTATATAATAAGCATTGTTCAATTAATTATTTTTTCGGACAAAACAAATGCAATGACAAATGCAATGAAGCGGTTTTTATTTTTAAAGAATAAACCTTGAAGCTTCACTGCACTAAACATTGGACAAATAACGATAATTTTCATACCGGCGCGTTACTACAAAAAATTTGGTGACCCCTGCTCTAGGACTATACTTTTTTGATTTTTTTTATACTACCAAAATAAATTTGTCCACTGCCAAAATAATTTTTTTCACTGCTAAATTTTGTTTTATTCCTAATTTTATATATTCTCTCTCTCTCGCTCTCTTTTTGATATGGAATTCCATATAACGTTCATTGTTGTTGTTGTGATCAAAACAATTTTTTTTTTGTTTATTTTTTGGCGGTCGCAAAATTAAAAAAAAAAAATGCTCACCAATCAGTGATTAGCGGTGCGACGGCAACGGCGACGGTAATTCAGATTAGCGCTACCGCACTATAAATCAAGAAAGAGATTAAACCATAGGTATTTGACGTTGATTATACATTTTTTTATTATCTGGATAAAATATATTTAATACTAAACACAATATGGATGAACTCGATTTTATTAAACTGTCGTTCATCAACCCATTCCTATTAAATTTCACTCAGCTAGAAATCAAATACTTTTGTCGCGGTTTCTTCTTTTCAGCATGTCTAGAATATTTTTTTTTTTTTTATTTGTTTTTTTTTATTATTAAATAAATCTTTGTGGTTTCTATTCTGATTTGCTGTCTTCACTTTTTTTTTTGTGTGTATATAAAAAGACATTTATGTTATGTGCATATATCCATAAAACAAAATGAAATTTAAAATTTTCATTGATACTATAAAAATAAACAATTTTATGTTATGTTCGCTACTATGTCATCCTGAAACCCTTATTATACACGTTGTCATTTACACAAAAAAAAAAAAAAAAACAAAGAAAATAAAAGAAAAAAATTGTCCAAAATAAGTAAGTAGTACTCAACGCTAATAGACTCCTATTTATCTATCCATGAAGCGGAGAGCATCTTTTTTGTTGTTTTTGTTTTTTACTCGTAAATGTGCGATGCATATCCGGATATACGAACATTATAAAAGTACTTTGCGGGTGCTCTTAAGATGCAGCTATTTTTCATAGAAAAAAAAACTGGCAATTTTTTATTGGGTTGTTTGTTGAAGTATGAAATAATAAGTAATTGAATTTGAGTTTGGACTAAAATCTAAAAAGCGCACTCAGCGAAGTTGTGAAATTTGATTTAACTTTTTATGGGTTTTCGTTTTTTTTTTTTTTTCTCTCTACTTCTTCTAAGAATATGATGCGATTTATTTTCAGGTTGGCATAGTATGTAGTGTAATAGCAAAACAGAGAGTATTATACTTAGATGAAAAAGAATTTATAATTGTGGGAATAAGAAAACGGATATTCAATTAATATGTTACTTATAGTGAGTATCTACCTTGTAAGAATTTTTCCTTAGAAAAGTTTACGATATACTTTGTACGGTAGGCAAATTGCGACTTTAATTGAGCTGATATCGTCTGAATAAAAAAATTCTATTTCCATTTTATTGGAACATTAATTTCCCAATATTTATTTAACAAAAAACTAACGAAAACTAAGAGTACAACAACAGTGAAGAATCGGCATCGGAAAAAAAACCTAATTTTTCTGAGAATCTATTTGTTGACAAATTTAATGACATTTTTCTCAAAAACAAAGGTTATTCTTAAAGAATTCTTTAAGAATGATAATTTTCAATCCACAATTTTGAAATTATGTAATTTCAAAAAAACTTTTTTTAGAATTTTCTTACAACTTTTTTATAGGCCAGAAGGCTTTTAATGAAAATATTCTACTATAGATACTTTCTAGAATTTGTTCTAATAAGAATGTATATTCTCTCTATGGCTATATAATATATTTGTTTGAAAGATTTTTTTTTTTATAAACTTAATCCAGACATCTAATTTAAGTAACGATCATCTCTAATCCTTGTCAGTTATCAGTTAATCACGCAACAGCTATTAATAAACATTACCCTTATTACATCCCTTAAAATATTTACACCCTGCCATATACAGCACCGTATAATACTTAATTAAAAACCCATAAAACACTTATCGATGTAACTGAATAATGGAACAGTTTCTGCCAAAGTTCCTGCCCATCAACAATTGTTTGATTTAAAAAAAAAAAACATACAAAAATCAGGACCAGATATTATGTCAATTAATTATTTATTAGTGTTAACAAAAACTTTCTCACCAAACTTTTCATTTAAGGGCTAAATATAAAAAACGGACGATATATATATAAAAAAAACAACCACCCTCCCTCCTACAGCCTCACCCCGGACACCACCGCATGTACAGAAAATTCCGGTACATAAACGGTTCGTTTGTTCGTTTAATAATTAATTAATTTCCTTTATCAATTAATACCTTTATGCGCCATAAGGCGGCAAAGTTTATATGTATAAATTATACAGTTACAAAAAAAAAATCCTCGTGTCTCCCCCACCCCAAATTTATTTTTTTATTTGAGTAAAAAAAAAAAAAAAAATTAAAAAACTTCCCTTCTGATGGTTAAGGCTATATATGGCGAAATATGAATTATGAACATATAAACGGAGCACCAGAGGTATATACAAAATATCACGAAGGTGATTTATTAAAATTCCCTCATAAACAAACTACAAAATTATAAAAATGTTCACCCTTAATGTTTAACTTGGCTGTTTTTATTTTTTTTTTCCTTCCTTGTACCTCACTAATGAGATGGTTTTGCTATAAAAGGAATTTGCCTCTGAAAAGAGCTATCCCGTTCAACCTTTTCAACAGGATAAACACGGCTCATATACAAATAAACAAAAAAAAAAAAAAAAAAAAAACAAAAAATATACAGAAATGATGGAAAACTCCTAAACAATCAGACAAGATAGCTCTCTTGTCAATTGATCGTTAAATGTAGGGGGGGCTATGGAAAGGGTATATGAAGGGGGCACTTGATGCACCCGATAAAATGAAGGTTGGTTCTTTTTAGGGCAATATACAAATAGAGAAAAACTAACCCCAGAATATACTATAATGAGAAAATATTAATTTATATTTTACTATAAACATAGAGATGGGCGGGGGGAGTTGTTCAAATAAGATGAAAAGTTTTATTTTAATTCTTAGAGATTTATTTTCTCTACAATCGGAACGAAAAAAAAAATAATTTCAAAAAAACTATTTCTGTACATTGGGAAATAATTGCGGTTGATTCAGGTATGATTGTACTTGCATAAGTTTTGAGTTGTTCTTTTGCGAAAATTATAAATGAAGATTTCCATAAAGTATGGAGGAGTTCTGTAACTTTGGAAAATGTTAATGGTCACTGTGATACCTAATGTAGTAGTATGTATATATATATATATATTGTGTAGATATATTTATTTGTGTACATGTACATGTAACTTCAATACTAATTATAAATAAGAGAAATTCTACCAGTTATTTTGACGCAGATGTTTCAAGATATCAATCAGTAGTTATGAACTTATTATTTCAAAATTTCAGAAGTGGAATCCCAAGTTCTTTTTTTTTTATTTTTTTTTTGCGGACTAGATAGAATATAAAACTAAACCCTCACACGCTTATATTTAAGTAAGATCAAAGCTCGTATGGGACTGCCTTATAGCAATAAACACTACTGTATAGCTCAACAAAACAAAACTACATTTGTTTGGGTTCTTGCGCACAGTGGAGTAGAAAGAAATAAACCGGCTAGAATAAAGCCGTTCTTTCGTACATTCCAGACAATTCTACGGAAGTCAATTACCACACTAAAAACTAGCCTTAATGAATGGCTTATGGGAAAACATTGAAGAATGCAAACTCTCGGAAGAAATTTCTCCCAAACTAACTTGAAAAAGAATCAAATCCGCCTAGTGACGGAATTCTCTAGGCCTAACAAACACAGACTACAAATCTCTAGTGATGACACATGTAGATTATGCAATATTGAAGATGAGACTGCGGAACACATCCTTTGTGAATGTGAAGCACTAGCCCGCAGACTTCAATATATAGGGTCATTTTTTCCATCACCTAGGGGAATTCACGCCTCACATGCCTCCAGAGTGGGTTGCTTGGTTTCCTTGCTATGGGAATAATTTATCTCAAATTTTTCTATCTACATATATATTTTTGTGGCTATTTGAAATGCCTATTAATAAATACTGTAGCAAAGAAGGCTCATAAATTTTTGCATAATATGATTAAAAATGACCTTTAGAACTTGAATATTACTAAATCTTTTAGATTTAGCTGTTAGTTTCGAGGCTTCGAGATTGTCTCACAATTTTTCGGAACATATTTATACTTAGAATTTTTATGAATGGGAGTTCCCATACCAAAGAGTCTCGTCATCCTTAACTTTCATGTCTCACATTAATCTAGAAAAACTGAGTGAATGTGTACAACAGAACTCTTACTCAAGTATAACAAAGCAAGTCCTTCACATTTCTTCGTTGTCCTTAATTTCAATGAAAAAATTGATTTATTCAAAATCGCTATAAAATTTTAATTAAATAAACGACGCAGACACTTTAAAAATGTACCATGCCAAGCGAAACCATTTAGCACAATCTATTAATTTTCAAATCGCACACATTACCATCATCATTATCATCATCATCATTTACTGTATTGTGTACAACACAAGTTTTCTCTATAACCCGTGGTTTAACGACATTGTCCCTCCTAAATACACCATGTATTCCCGCTTCTTTTTTTTCCTTTTTTTTTTCCTTGATACCATTAAAACTTATTTTTACCCCATAAGAAAGAATATAAATATATAAGAAGAAAAAAAAAAGATGCCAAAGAGAAAAATGTTTAGAAAATATATATTTTCTATATGCGAAAATATGGAAAATCTTATGGAAAATTTACATTACAATAGTAACCCACAGATAGCGTCGCGAATATTATATAAAATACAAAACCACATTTTTTTGCAATTTTATATGGAGAGTTGGAGGTTGGAGTTGCGTTTCCATTTTTTTTTTTTTTTTTTCCAAATGAACGCTACAAAATTACAAAGGATCAGGATCAGATATTTGTGTGTATGTGTATGTGTGTTGGTAGTATATTTTCCATTTTAAAAAAATATTTTTATTTTTTTTTTTTTTTTTTGGTAACATGACTCAATGAAGTTTTTCATGACAAACAATTTTTATCTCTTATCATATATCATGTGTTTAAAGTGTTAACAGCACAACACCATTTTCATTGGCGCAGTGTCGGTACCTACAACTAAACTAAACCCTTTTTTGGGGAAAGATAAATATTCTCTATACTGTTTTAATAGAGCATCCTTTTCTACATATGTATATATATAATAATATTAAATTATCACATTAACTATACTCGTAAATATTTAGAGAAAACTTAGCCAAGTGTTGTGAAGTGTATATGTGCGTGTGGTGGTGGGTACCGTAAGAATTTTACCACATTATCAACACCCAACATACTCCTTTTACTATTTCGATTGTTCGACCCATACCGAAAAAGGGGGTGGACTATTAAAAAGGGCTTTTGGTTTAAATGATGGAGCTATTTGGAAGTCCTTTTAATGTGGCCATTTTCACTATTTTGTGTATCATTACATTGACCCAATTTAACCTAACAAACGGTCAGGACTACTGGGACGGTAAGTTTTTGATTATTTTTTTATTTTGTTTTGTTTTTTTTTTTTTTTTTGGTATTTATTGTTGTTGTTGTTTAATGTATTTAATAAAATGTTGTCAATGAAATTTAATATAATTTTCTAATCCTCTCTCTATATCTCTTAATAACATTTTATTTGATATTTTTGGATAATTTTCTGAAACAAATATATGGGATGAGGTTTACTTAATTATTTCGTTCTTTTGTTTATGTTATATTTTGGATAATTTTCTTTTTATAATGACATGGAATATGTACTATATAGAGAGATTCATCATATATGTATGTATATCCAGGAAAATAAAGTAAAAATTGTCTATATTACGTTTTTCACTCTCTCTCTCTCTCTCTCTCTCTCTATCTACTATAGGTACATATGTACGAAAGAAAACTTGATGTATAAACAAAAACTTTTTTGGTTGTCATAAAAATAGAATTTTTTTTTTTTTCTTTTTCGTTCAACTTTGGAATGCTGTTCTTTTCTTAATTTGAAGCTTGAACATGTTTTGTTTTTTTTTTTTCCTAATTAATATACAAATTTTATTATCGCGTACCATCAGCCTAATTGATGATGTTCTAACGAGAATGTGTTGAATTTCGAATTGATCTTCCATGTAACTGAAATCATTAAATTTTAGTTGATTGTGCTGTGTAATCACTTAATTGTGTTCGTTATTTACATATGGTTCCATCAAAATGGGAGGGAATATATGAATGTTCTTGTTCTTTGGAATGAAATTGGACCATAATAAATTAAATGTAGACATTTTTGACAGTGAAAACTATTCTCTGGCAACATACTTATTTCAAGAAAAATTCTATCAATTTTGAAAAGTTTAAAGGAATTTTGTGCTTTCACTAGATATTTAGGTTAATCTAGGTTAATCCAAACTGTAATCCCTGTAAAGAGAGGAGAGTTGGAAATGAAACGAATTTAATAATCAAATTTTTTAATATCATTAGATACAATTTGACAGAAGATATTTTGCCATATCAACTGTCAGTTTTGATGGTGGCTTATTATACTGAGATTTTTGGGTAGTGCCTTTGGATACTTGATCGTTTCAAAACTATTTTACATGCAGATCAACAAAAATCAGAACAATTTTAGTTTCACTTCCAATATTGTCTATGTAGAACAAAAAGTCACTATCTACATTTTCATATTCACACTTTTAACATTGCAGTCAATAAGATAATGAGTTTTAAATTTTATTTTTCTTAGTACGTAATAAAGATAGAAAAATATCGTCTTCTACAATAATAATTGAAAATTACATCGAAAAATGTAAAAAAAACGAGTTTTCGTCGTCCTTTCATATCAATCAGGATTTGTGACATCAAAATAAAATAAAAAAACTGCTCTAAAGTTTTCGCTATTGGAATTCCTAAACGGTGTTACCAAATATACTAAATAACACATTGAAATTGAAAAAAAGTTTAAAAATCAATGACACAGAAGTGGACCAATGACCGAACCTTGAAGTACATCACCTAACATATAGACAAACAAGAATCAATTAACAATAATATACTAGCAAAGTTAGAATGATAAGCTAAAAATCTAAATACGCTATCCTATGTGATATTAAAAATAAACCGATTTCTGTTCATTTGTGTGTTAAATTTGTTGATAGCAAAATAAATCCACACATTTTTTCGAAAACATTTCTTTAACTGACTTGTTTAACATCAAATGAGATAACAATATCTTGTCTACGAATTAATTGTTTTCTCTTTAAAATATTAAAAGTATCATAGGTCAGCATCTCAATCATATTCATTCATTCACTGTCAAATGTCGATAACCATGAATGATTTCGTACTTAACCCAATTTTTGTTTGCAAAAATTGTGCTAATTAATTAAACACACAAGTAGCAAACATTTATCGGTTACATCACTTTCGTAATTTCATTCATTTTTGAACGTTCTGATTAATAAATTCTTATCGCTTAATTAAAATAATAATAATTTCTACCTAGTACTATAGAAGTATGTATAGCTACTTGTTTTAATACCTATATTTGCGGTTAAAAAAACTATTATGTACTAATTTTTATTTATTTGTATTTATATAAACTACTACTTAATTTCAATATGGTTATTAAAAAACAATAAAAATATTCGCTAGATCGATAAAAGAGTTCATTGTTCGATTTATTGCACTTTATTACCATATTGTTTTTTGTTTTTTTTTTTTTTTTAGTTTTATCGGATATACTCATATGGTGTATGCCAAAGGAATTTATAAAGTTGATTGTTTTAATACTTACACATCGTATGTAGTGTGTAATGTGCGCAAAAAAAAGTATATAATAAATTGTACGCCCCAGATAAATGATGGGATTTTAATTAAAATTTTATCTTCGTTCCTGGCGCTGAAGATCTTTCATTAAGAGAGCGCTTGCTTTCTACGGTTTTGTAGATTCATCTAACTAAGTATCGGCGTTTTAATAAATATATTGTTTTTTTTTTTTGTTAAAAATACACATCCGGAGGCACCATTCGTTAGTTTTAATAAAAATTAATAAATTTATTCTTTACTTTATACAGATTTCCAGTTTGAGAAGTTGTAACATCAACATAAAAACTCCAGTTACATTAATTTTTAAAAATAATAACAAAAAGTACCTATACTAGACTATACAAGGTGATTTACTTATCTGTCATAATGACAGATAAACGTACTTTGAAACGCATCGCGGGTGCATTATCAGTTAATTGAATAGTTCATACAATTTTTTTTGACGTATATATGAAACATATTTGTTTTGAAATTTTAGAAGTTAATAATAAAACAACAACATCAAAAAAAGGGAATTATCCAATAATACACGTCCAAAGAAGGATAATATATAATTTGGCATTAGTATTTTACAAGTAAATTTCGGTTATTAGAGAGATCACTAGAAATCTCATATCCAAAATATCAAAACAAGACGCCATTTTGAGTTTTACGTCAAATGCTAATGACATATATACGAAATTGTTGTTGTTTTAACAGAGGCGTTCTTAAGTTATTGCGATGCATAAATATCTGGTTTACAACATGACGTTAACAATAATTACAATAATAGTTGAATTGCATAATTCGATTATGTTAGAAAAGTTTTTTATAGACGCCAAATGTTTTATTCCAAAAAATAATAATAATATTAATTGTTAAAATAGGGAGAAAAAAAAATATGGACTTAAAATTGTCAAATATTTAACGCATTATCATTATTTCATCGAATTTACATTTCCAAATATTTCTCAAAACACAAATTAAAAATAAGAAAAATACATAAAATAATAATCCAAAATATCATAAACTAAAATATAATGGCAAACAAAAAACGATTTATCAAAATCTAAAATTCTCCACGAAATTAATGTGCTCGTATTAGAATTTTGTTTCTCCAGCTGAAAAAAAAAATAGAAAAAAAAAAACAAAAAAAATCTATACTAAAGTTGATTGAATGAGCCCGCTATTTTTAGTTTTCATGCGACCGTAAAATGAAAACATGAAAAATTAAGACAGAACAACAACGCCAAACCAATTTCGTTGTATATTATACGAGTATAGTATAGAGGAAATAGAAACTATTTTTAATTAACGTAATTACTAATATTTTGTATTGAGTTTACAGTTTTTTTTTTGCAATTTTTTGTTTGATTATTAGGAAAATGTAAGATTTTTGCTGAGTTCAATAACATAATAGGTCAACGTGCTGAAAATTTACCAAATATTTTTGGTATTCTTAATAATTCCAAAAAAGAAGTTACATAAATACTCTTAAGAGGTCAAAATTTGTAAAATATGACTAATTTCTATTATATGCTACCGGCTGAAGCTTAAATTTGGACAATTCATTAAGTAGCTCTATTGTCTAAGGTTCTAATTTAGAATTCAAAGGAACATATAGTTATAACCTTATTCTGTGATATCCAATCGTGTCAGCATTAGAATTTATTAGCTATCTTAAAGTATATGGTTAAAATTTTGCAAGTATGTAGCTACATAACTGATCGAGTAATCGGCCTAATTAGAATTATGTACAAAATATTAAACAAATAAAAACGGTTATTCAAGAAATTCTCCCAACGAGATGCGAATTAGAAAACGTGTTCTTTTTGTAGCCTGAACAGTTTCACTTGGCGGTCTGGTACCACTGATGAAAAGACAAAAATCGCATTATTGATACTATATACTAACCGCACATTCGATTCTTCTTAACAATGTCCGTCTCTGACCTCCAGGTTAGAGTAACAAATGATCAGTAAAATGCGTAATTACAAACGTAAATGTTACACGACGAAAATCAAGTTACATTTCCAAATTACGAATTATAATTTAAGTTAAGTTGATTCTTCAATCGTTTGAATAGTCGCAATCATTGCACATAGGCTGTCGAACTGAATTTGGATGAAATCTTATTATATTTGTTACATTTGTTACATTTATTACTAGTTTGGTAAAAAATTCGAAAAAAAGTGTTACTCTAACAACCTCGCTGACCACTGATATTATGTATATCCTTTCGAAACGAATAATTTATGCGATCAATTACCTACCAATAACGTAGAATTTCCATAACCATCTTTAAACTTTTGTATTTCTTATTATTTATTACTATAAGCAAATATTGAAAGTTCACACGCTGAAACATTACAAACAAATATATTAGAAAGACGTTAAATTGTTGTGTTGATTCCCGGGTATCGGTATACAAAGCTTCCAGTAATTGTACAATGTACACACATAGAGCTATTAAACTAAAAACATTAATTAATATTTATTAGTTTGCTAAAGTGCAAATTGGTTGATTTCAACACCCAGACTATGTATGTATGTATATGTATGTATATATTTGTATGTAGGTAATGTAGAACCAAAATAATAGTTCAAATGTGTTTTTCGTACAATTTTAATGTATTTTATGCGATCATCAACCATTTATAACATTTAGCGTTTGATTACTGTAACTTTTTTGTCTTTTTTTTTGTTTTTTGTTTTGTTTTGTATTTCATGCAAACTGGTTAACCTTTTAAGTGTCATCCCATCGACTTATGTGGGATTTATTAAATGACCCAATAATGTATAGATAAAGAAAAATATATTCCTCTTATGGTATTTATATATTGTATTGTGTCCTTACGGTAAAAGTATAATCTTTGAAGGATCAATGTTTTTTTGCTTTGGTTTTTTTTTGTTTTTTTGTTTGGGATTATTGGTTTAAAGCTTTAGTAGTAGCTTTTTGAGGCTTAAGCACAAGTATTTTGGTATACTAGGAGTCTGTGGTGGTGCGAAAAAATTACTAATGAGATCTATTTAATTTATTGTGTTGGTAGACTTTATTATGTTGCTTATCCGTAAACTTTTTTACTAGAAATTAGATGAAAATAACTCCATAACTAGACTTATTGGGTTCTTAATTATTTATTTATAAAAATCAGAATTTTGATACGAATCGCCCTCCATTTTTTTTTTTGTTAGTTTTGAGCTAAAAATAATGTCCGAAGAATTTTGGTGCCAATCGTATTGCAGAGTTCCCAAAGAGGAATCAAAATTTTTAATATAATAAAGAACCTCTATAAAAGGAGTCATAAGTTATCGTGTAACTTCAATTTTGGAAAAAAAAGTCTTCATAGAAAATTGATTTTACAAATAAAAATAGATTTTTGCTGATCACTTCGGTTTAGGTGAAATAGCCCTAAAGGGGTAGGTCCTTAAAATTTTTCCAATAATACGAATACAACTAGGGATCAGTCTTATTGTATAAAAAAATATGCAAAATATTCACTCAACAAAAAAAAAATCAATTTTAATTGCATGCAATTTCGTAATGGCATAGTAACAATGATTATAAGGGAAAAAAATGACAAACAAGACTTTAATGTTCGTTAAATTATAAATTAACAAAACAAAAAGAAAAAAAAAAAACCAACAAAAACTTTCGTAAATCACAAAAATAATAAAAATGTTCTGAGGGATGTAAAAATTTACATAACATGAGTAATAATAAGCAGACAGTCATATTCTTGGCGTTTTTTTTTTCCTTTTCCAGCCAGCCCAGCATTACTTCCAACTCTGCATATATGGCACGGTATAATATCTGACTTCTGGTGTGCGAATGAAGAAAAGCTATAAGAAAATTTATTTCCACTCAAATTCGATATCATGTCATGTCATTATGTAATCCAATAAAAATTGTGTTGTACTGAAAGCAATAACATATTATACCTGTCGGTTTAGATAAGGCAAAATCTGTTTCATTATTTTTTATATTTTCTTCATTTTTTTTCTGCTTCCTCTTTTTTCTCCTTTCAATTCAAATATTAAAGGAAAAAAAAAATGCGGAAACAAGGATGAGTGAAATAAATATGATTGTAAAGGAAATTATAATTTCGTTAAATATATTCTAGGTATTTTTGGTATTATTGGCAATATTCATAAACCACAACAAATTTGCATATTCAATAATAAAGTTAGATCGTGCACAACAAGAGAATTAGAGAAATTAACGTAATTTGCATGATAAATTACAGCAGAATTTTTGGATTTTCTAAAATAAATATTATATGAGAAAATTTTTGATATCAATCAGAATAAATTTATTTATTAGTGCGTTACCTATACATATACTTATAGTTAGACCTTATGCTGCTTATACGCTATACCTAAATTTAAAAAAAAAACACAAATAATTAATTAGGATCTTTGGCCATTTTGTAAGTAGAATAAGTGTGTAAGAAAAAGCTTCAAAAAGCCCCTTTACACTATTTTATTGTATTTTTTCAGTATAAAAATATTACGCCCTTAAAACGCTCTTAAGATACTCTTAGACATTTTACGTGTATGTTACATTAGGCTCCTGCTCCATTAGACGTCTTTCATAGCCTAATTAAACTTTTCTTTGTCATCTTAGACAATTTGTCTCATAAATCTGCTTGTGCTTTAAACTATCCGTTTCCTATAACAATTATAGTGTGCTTTTTTACTCATTTAGTCATTTCTCAGCAGACATGTTAAGTTTTTTACTCTTGAGCTCATTATTTTGTCACATGTCTTAGATCTACGAATAATTCTTTATTTTCTGATTTTGTTAGATTGGAGTCGCGTTTTTTTCTAACTACTCTCCAGACATAATTAACAATTCATTTGCTATCACAAAAATATAGCTCCAAATTCCATACATAAATACATAAAAAAAAAAATACTACGAATGAACACGAAATCAAACAGAATGTAAAAATATCAGGGCATACTTTATCCAAGACTTTCAATATTATCACAAGCTTCTTCCAATCAATCCAAAGACTAATTATTGTTCGATTGAATTTTGTCAGTTCAGTGGTCTAAGTGCACCAATTACCATAAATTGATCGGCGACTTTTAGCAAATTCATCTTAATATGTAAATTAACATAAACCGTAAATGATCTATCTTTGATATTTGGTCCATGATTCTTTCTCACAAAATTGAATTATTTTATCGTTGATTTCTCTTCTATTCAAATGAAAGTTCAAGGATTCCATTAATTTTTCTTAAATAAAAATTGAAAAGGTATATTGCAATTAATTCCAAATTAATATCCCATGCACAAAAACATTTTTTTTCCTTTTATATACATAATTCATCATAATGTATATTTATACAAATATCACCTCCAAAAATGTATTGCACAATCTCTTTGATAACTAAGTAGGTATAAATATATACGACGATAATCTCTATATTTCCATTTCCTGCCTTTTTTTTTATTTAAATAAATAAATAAATAAAAAAGACCAAACAAAAAAAGAAATTAAAAAAAATAAATCTTAAATAATTTTTAAATCATTATTCAAAGGTACACATTCAAAATCAATGCCATATAAATACATTAAACAATTTTAAATCTAATTTCTTGACATGTCGTCTAGTTTTTATATATGTAACTATGTATAATAAATACAGAGACAGTGGAGACAAGCCCCTAATAAATTCCATACACACAGAAAAAAAAGCTCATATTGATTAAAAACGTGACTTTAAAATAATCAGAACTGTCGTTTCGTTTCCTACATATTGAGAATTATGTTTATTTGTGTCTGTATCGTACCGTATACGGTATACCAACCTTCTTCGATGCATTACAAAAACAAAATAACAAAATTCGAGAATACAATAAGTTACAGAACGTAAATGTATACAATATGAAGAGAAAAGTCATCAAGCCTGTTTTTTTTTGTTTTGTTTTTTTTTTTTTGTTCTTGTACCAATTCACGTCTCAAGAGCCTTACCATCTAGTACACAGCCAAAGGGTCATGTTTGAACAAACATTTATATACTTTGAAATCTATTGACCAACAAGAGTCTTTGTACATAATCTTAAATTAGAAAAGAGTTTACCTTTTCAATTGAAAATTGTTGCAATCATTCTGCTGTAGCTGGGATATGTTGTTCAATGGTACTGCAATTGTGTAAAAAATTCACTTGAAATCCATTACCATGTGAATTTTTTTTAAATTATTGAAAATTTATATTTTCAAACCCTTTAAAAATACAACCTATGGTGTGTGCGGTCTTTCCACACGAATAAAATTATTGCCCTGTCCTTCTGTCTGTGTTCATATACAAAGTGCTCGGGATGAGCTTTGGCCTCCACTAAAAATTGTCTCCATATCGCACGGTTTGTCGCCATATGACGCCAGTCGGCAATGTTAATCTTGTGTTTCGTGGGTTACCATCCATAATTATCGCCTAGGCCCGGCTCGGTCCATCCTAACGTTCATCTTAGTCTTTGTGACTTTATATAGCGTACAATATCTGCTCCTCTTATAAACTCGTTCAGTTCGTGGTTGGTTCTTATTCGACATTCATCGCTACTTACTCGTATGGCTCCCTGGGTACGTCTCAGTGTTTTATGCTCATAAATACGAAGGTGATTTCAAGTGCAACTGTTTCCTGTAGAAATTATGAAAATCAGTTAATTTGGTCTGGTGCCACTGCTGATATGTTATGGTAAAATTGTTTATGGCCTGTGTTGTCGATTGTTGGTTATTTCAAGTATTTGAACAAGTCTATCGTTATCATCGTATCCTTATAATCGAAGTGAGCAAAAAAAAAATTTTTTTTTTTTTAATATGAAACAAAATTGTGTCACATTTGGCGCCCTAACTAAGTACACGTTAACTACTTAACATTCACAACACACAAAACATAACAACGACCAAAAATCTGCAAACGAAAAATATTAAATACCCACGACATTATCCATACATATATTTAATGATTAAATACAATGAAACATAACATAATCTTAGTCATTGCCCTTCATTAGATTTCTCTGCTTCACTCTATATCTATGGTACAACCAGGAATGGGTTAACGATGGTGCTTAGATATTCCATATCCCTATAACGCCTAACCGTCCTCCCAATTTATGTATATATAATGAAATCAAAAGATATAATGCCAAAAACATTTATATTACTCCCTTTTTGTATGTGTCTGTGTTTGTGTGTACTGAATATACCCTCTCATACTGTATATCTTTCTAAACTATATATGATCTTTGTTGATGCTCCGGTCTATATATATATATATCCCGCTATATACGATACATACCTCCACCACACTTTCTGCTGTAAAACAAGGCTCTAAGCCTACAGATTTTTATTGTCAAATCTCTAATCCCTTCTAACTGATGTTTCAAAGGAAACAACAGGTGAATATATGGTTGTTTTTGCTGTGTTTCCAATTCCAAATGATTTTATCCTGGATGCCTTTATAATAATACATAACATAGAGAATTTTGAAAGACGCGCTGCCATGCCGCTTAACCTGATCTCGAAACTTGAACTCACAATCTATATATACATATACATACATACATACATATGTACAGTAGGTACATTGTACATACATTATGTCTGCCGTTGAGGCGTATATTGTGATTTTTTTTCTTAAATGAGATATTAATTAGGTGAATTTCACTCGTTAATTAAAATCCCGAATTGAAATGTAAACCATTTTTGTGCGCCCATTTAGTTTCAATTAAATTTAACTTAATGGTGGGCGTTACACCAAAAAGATAAACGGAAAGGGGTGAAGGGAGGTTGATGCAAACGTTTGTTATATTTTCAATGAGATTATCTTGGGATTTGAATTGTTTTAGCTACGAGGGCTGCTAGGGTGAAATTAGTCATTACTTATGTATTTATTTCTTAGACGTAGACTATCATTATGTGTAGAATGTCACGCAAGTGTTTAGTAGATTATTATCATTGGTATATCAGACGACATAGGACATAGGGTAATGAATTCTTCTATTCTAAAATGGGCATTTTAAGTCACATGCATGTCAGTTCTGTAACTTTCTGTAGCGGAGCTACCAATTTCCAGCCATATGTAGTTCTCACCTTTATTATGCAAACTAATTAGATATCTCTATATAAGGATCAGCGGCGATGCGTGAGAGTAGACATATTTTTATAATCAACTTAACAATTGCGTAAAGATAATCAATTTTCTTATGATTTTCAAACGGAAAAGCTAGGTAAACGATGAACTACTACTAATTTTGGTTTATTTAATAACTAGGATCCGGATGTTTAGATACTAAAAAATGAAAATAGACACCGAAAACAGTTAAAAATGGAAAATAAAAAAAAGATATAAAAAATATGAAAATACACATAATAAGAAGCATTTAAAAATTCTACTTCTATGGTATGTTGAATTCATCAGAAATGATTTTCGAAATCTACTCAAAATAGTCAAATATTTTTAAAATAGAAACTAAAATTAACTAAATAGACATTTTAGTCAAAATATAGTAAAACAGAGTTTTTGGACTCAGTATAGCATGAAACAGAAGATTTGTACATTGTTAGAATTTGAATATAGGGCCCCAATAAAAATTAACGATTGTCTAAACATCCGGGGCCTGCTATTAATAAGTTATGGTTTTGGATCATCAACTATGTCCAAAATTAACTATGAACTTAAAAAAGACGAATAAGACTAAAATAGTCAAAATATGCACATTCTGAAAAAAATATGCCCTAACAAATGCAACTTTCCCAAAATAACATTTGAGTCCTATGAAGAAATGTCTATATGGACCTACTACCTACATATTTTATCTTTTCACATGAGCAGTGTTACTAATTGATCAATTAATCAAATAATGCGTACTTACACCACTATCTCCACATTGTTACATCTTTACCGTAAAGTGCTTAAGTTACTCAATATTTACCAAATCTTCTTTGCTCTCAAAAGATGCGTCATCTTTTTCTTTTTATAATTTTATAAATAAAATTGACTCTGGTGATGCCTCCTCTCTGTTAAAATAAAATAGCTCCGCTGAATGCTATTACATAACAAAGCCCCATCATAAAGATATGTAATTAAATAAAACTTTATCTAGCAAATTTTCGGTAACTATGTAATCTATACCAACACCAAAGTTGTTGGCTAAACTACTTGTTGTATATTGTATCTATCTGCTTATGTATAAGCATAGATATATGTATATACATATGCAACTTTTCTCATATCAAATTCAAAATATTTGTTCGGCTAATTTTCGTAACAAAGGTTACCACCCGGGTTGCATAGAATCGATTGCATCCATACAGGAAAAGTTTTGTTTTCCAAAATTAATAATACCTAATATTTTACATGTGTGTGTGTGGTAGTTTTATTATGTTACAAGTTTTATTTACATATTTATTTGATGCTTTCAATTAGGAATTGAATTTGCATTCAACTGATAGTATATTAAGTGTACGAGTATGTACCTATCAATATAATAATGGTTAAGTAACCTTTCTGTGTATCTTGAATATAATGAACCAAATCTAAGTATATTGATGTAGTTATAAAAAAAAAAAAAATTTAATAGGAAGTTTAGAAATTGAATGAAAATTTGATCCTAATTGATGGTTAACGTTATTGAATATTTTTTTTTTATATCCCTAATAGGAAAAGGGTTATGTTTCTGTTAACAACTCAAAAGTTTTTCGTTTTAAAATCGATTGAAATACCTGACCTCAGTAACGTAGCAGCGTGGATTTTATTCGTGTCTACAAAGTAGCTCTGAAATTCTTACTTTAATCTGCATCATCATTATCATCATCATAATCATCTGGTCCTTTACTCCGAGACGAGCGATCATTAATAAAAAGTCTCCATCGCATGCTGTTTGTTTTGCTAGAGCCTTCACATCAACCCAGGTTTTTTCCTCTCGCTTTAGCTTCTTCGATAACTGTCTGACGCCATGCAGCTTTGGGTCATCCTCGTCTGTAGATTCCAATCGATTTATCGTGGGGTTTCAGTAATGCGTGTCCGATCTTTTCGCCTTATCGTAGTTCTCATTGGTTCAATGTCGGTTTTCCTCCGAAGTTCTTCGATATGATGTTCGGGTAGAATATTCTAAGAATTCGTCTTAAGCATTTATTCACGAAAGTTTGGATACGATTCTCGATCGGTTTCGTAATTTTACAAGTTTCACAGCCGTATAACTAGGACGGGTGACAATTCGTCTTAAATCTTTTGGATTGGGACCTCAACATATTGTTCAACATTCCGAACGCTTGCCGAGCTTTTTGTATTCGGTTCGTTATGTCAATTTCAGGCCCACCGTCTCTTGAAATAATGTTTCCAAAGGTATTAGAAGCTCTCTACCCCTTCAATTTCTTCGCTGCCAATGGAGAGGGTACGAAGTAGTTTGGTTTTTCAAATATTTATTTATAGTTCAACTTGGCCAACGTACTTTAGAAGTCGACGTATCTACTCTTGTATGGGAGTAAGATCACAAATAATCATTACACTAAATGCTGTAGGTCAATTTTTATAATATAAAAGAAATCTAAAAATAAAATTAATTTGTCTATTCTATCTAATCATCTCTAGACTGTTTATCAGATATCTAAAAAATGTGTGCTATAAAAATATTTTTGACTAAAAGCTTTGGTATTGTTTTAAAAGATCCATAAAACTAAAGCTATAAAACTAGAAGAACAAAAAAGAGGAGTCATTTAAATTGTAAATATAGACAGCAGTTTTGAAGATCGTGCGAAATTTGTTTTATATTTTCTAAATGTTAAGTCGGTTTTTTCTGTTTTTCAAATATTTTGTGCGTTATTAGTTTTTTATGCAATAAAATGTGAGGTTTTTTTTCCTACATTTTTTTTTCTCTTTAATACGAGTATATTAAAACATAGTAAATGTCACTAAAACCCGTTCGATATATTCAATAAATTTTCTATATATATATATGTCGAATAGTTTTACACGCATAAATTATTTTCTGATTAATTAATTTAAAAACAACGACGAGGTGAACAAAATATAATAAATTAATTTTTATTTTTATTATAAAATCATTTATTGATGGTGTACACCTCCTCTATGTGTGTGGTAATAAGCTCAAAGAAGATTGATTTGAATAAATTGGCATTATGCAACATCACAAATGTCAATGGTGGCAAATGGCACTATATAACATATGTATAAGATTTGTTTAATAGAAATTGTTAACGGTGCAAGAAGAAAATATTATATCACTGGTCAGTAAGGAAACCTAAGGCTTAGAGCATCTGAATTAATATTCTGGAATAAATAATTTTTGCGATTTATCTCATTTAAACTATAACGTATGTAGATATTTTTCACTATCAACATAATTTTGTTTAACCCTTTGCGAACGACTTATAATAATAATTATAATGTAAATGAATACAAGTCTCAAATTAAAAAACAGTACAAAAAAACTAAATTAGCTCGCGCCAGGCGAACGCGTTCAAACAAAACACAATCACAATGAATTCGCATCTATGTATTTGGTTTGGTTTGAATTGGTTCCACAGTGGGATCACTAAGGGTTAGTGTTTAGAGCGGCCGAAATTCCTTTAGATGGCCTCATTAGACATTCTTCTTTATACATTTATCTCAATTGGCATGACAAGCTCTTTTTTGTGGAATAAAGAAGGAGTTGAGGTGTTACTTTTACAGAAACCTTACAAATGCTCGCCATTTCAATGCTATTTTTAAGCATTGTTATTTTAGAGATAACTTCATTATTTAGACTGTTTTTCAGTCCAATTCAAATCCACCAACCCGGTATCAAATTCAAATCAACATACCAGAGAAAAAACACTTCATGTTTCATCTCCCAGTCGGTCTTGAATCCGCGACCTCCTGCTCGAACTACCAACCCACTAAGGGTTTAAATAAATCTATCTAGCATTTGTAAGGTTTTCATTTCAGATCAGGGAGTAAAACCAAAATGTTAGAAAAAAACAACCCAGGAATCCTATATTTAATATTACTGTTGTAGAATAATTTTGACAGATAAATAAATAAATGACGCACCAAAAAAAAACTGTTCAAAATATATTAAAAACAATTAACCATAGTATTTAAGGATCAAATTGTCTTCAATAAACTAATTAGTGATATTAGAAACTTAAACAAATAAATTATTGGAAAGAATTATTTGTGTGTGTGTGTGTGTATAGAATGGGGGGTGGGATGATGTTGCATGCTTTAATCTACCTTTCAAAGTTGGACATGCTCTTGTCACAATATTTTTTCTATCTATAAAATTGCTGAACAATTGCTGCCTAATTTTTGTTCGATCATACCACAAAGTAAATAAACGTCAACTTATATAAATTAACATTAAACTGTGAAAATTTACTTAATGTACATGGGCACCCGGGCACTCTCGGATATTGACCCATATTATAGAGTCAACAATTAAGGAGCTTTTTTTTGGGGGAGGGGGTACCTACGATAAACTAAACACATTTTAATTCCTAGTCAAACAATCAATTAATTGATTACACACAAGAATATTTCCAATTGTCTTTTCCGTTTTCTCAGCGGGTGGGTGGTTTTGCGTTTAGTCTATAATAAAGTTGCCTTCAATGTTCCCAAAAAAAAAGGATTAATATATACACCGAATATCTTTAGCTTTTAGATTGGTATAGGCAGTATATACTTGTATGTACCTCTAGACCTAGAATCGACTGCCTGTACGTGCAATCCAACAATAAATTCCTTAAAATATTTATTTTCTATTTAAATCGCAAACAGACGGGGAAACAAAAAGCCACGCGATATTATCCGCGCGTCGCGGCATGTTTTTGGTTATAATATTTGGCGGCATGGTGTGGGGATGCTCGCGAAGAACATTTTTTTTTCTCCCAATATATATAGCAGGCAGTAGCAATGAGTCAATAGTCGTCGTGACAGCGTTTTAGGGGATGTATGGAAAATTAGTAGATATAGAGAATAGGGAAAAAAACGAATGTTAAAAAAATGCTGTTATTGTTTAGTAGTCGGTGTTGTTTATTATGGCGGTTCGTTGATGGTAGCGGTGTGGGTGGCGTGGTGGTGTTATTATTATATTATAAGGAAAATCAATTAATTGACATTATTGTGAAATTGCACTGTCACGGTACAATCATGTTAATTGATGTGCTTATTGTTGTGGGTCTTCGTTGGAAATATATACGAAGATAGAGGGGGTGGGCGGACGAAACTACAAAACTATCCGGTTGAGAAATTTCAAATTGATGATATCGCCAAAAGGTTTTACCAATATATATATATTCTGGTCTTGTCAATATTAATTTCGGTAATTAGTTTTATTTTAATGGAAAAAATGTTTTTATGATAAAATAAAAATAATATCTCTTTTAAGCATAGTATTCAATTAGTAATTTGGATTTCTTACTATATTGCTAGAGACTAGAAATAATTAAAATGAATTTTTCGTTTAAACTATTTTACTACTTATCCTGCAATTGTTGGAATTGTTCAGCTTGCACATTAGAAGAAATCGCAACTGTTGCTTTATAATAATTATTAATTGTCTGGTTATATGTGTGCACCACAATGATATGCACTTTAAAGTCATTTCCATCGTATTCGTAATCAAACAATCTGTCAATCAAGTTTATACTGGTAATCATTTCACATTTTATAATTAATTGGATGCAATTACTGTGCTGCCGGATAAATAGTTTGGTTCGGCCAATGGGTAAACTCATTGACCTTTTTTTTTTTTTTATTCTAAGCGGTCTCTATTGATGATGATGTATCGAAAAATATTAATGTTATTTTTTATTTTATTCGAATTGAATAAATCAAAAATCAAAAGAATTTTTTGGTTTTTTTGTTGTTGTTATTTAATTGAATTCATAAATGAAAAGAATAGCGTATTGAGAATGCTATACAATGCCACATTTGTATGGTTTTGCATATACAATATGTAAAATACATTACGATAATGATTGAAATATGGACAAAATTCATTTTTTTGGCAGACACATTCATTTCATTGCCTACACAAACACATATCAATTTTAGAATAGATTTACATAAATGTGATATTTTAATGGAGTACTATTCAATTAGCGCCAGTTAATTTAGTCAATTAATGCTAATAAACAATCGAAGCTATAAATTAAAAATATTTGGGAAAATTGCCAGATATCAGTTTACAGTGGAGATTATTTGGTCGTTCTTAAATGATTAATTTAATTAATGGGTCGAAAATCTGTTTGTGGTGGGTAAAAAAAACAAAAAAAAAACAGAAGTCAAAATTGTTGAAATTAGGATTTAATTGGAATGCAAAACCAACATATTCGATGCTTCGTACAGAAAATCTATCAGACAAGTGTTAATGAATAATCTACCGACTTCTTTCTATGATCGCCTCGATAACTTAAAAATATGTATTTGAGGAATTTTCATTTTAAATATTTTCAATGTTAACAACATACAGAAAACCCACTATATATAATAATAAATATACATTCTTGATACGATCATAAACAGCACAGCACATCATGTCAACACGATATTTACTTATTCACAAACAAGACAACACCGTATTGTTTATAATCAATCATCCATCTAATCTGATATACATAGAAATTCTTGTAAGAAAAGTTTCTTTGAGCAATACTAAATTATAAATGCATTTTATTTCATGATGCACACATGAATCATGGAGTACTTGCTCTTATACTTATGTATATAAACAACAAACATAAGATGAGCAAAACATTTGCCAACATCACTCTACATCTACATATATGTATGTATGTATGTAGTGTTATATAGTGGCATTTTGATAATGCAGCGCGCTTATGTACTCTGTAAATTCTTTTGGAAAAGTCAGGGAAAAAAAACGGCGAAAATTGTTTGTGGCCACAATGTTATGTGTAGTAAATGCTATGAGCTACATGAAAAACGTGACAACATTAAACAATAATTTTATGGGCAATTAAATTTATATCGCCATATAGTTCAAAACCATCAACACTTGGGACACATTCTGTTCCAGCTATGTATATGCCATCTTAAATAAAAGTTAAAAAAAAAAAAAATTCACTATAAAATTAAAGTATAGTTTCGTATTTATATGTGTTTTGATTGATGTTCTATTTAAATTGAAAATTTAGGTCGCTAAAAATATCATATGATGACTAATAAAAATGACCGACAAGATTAAGTGAGATGAAAACAAAAATTCATTTATTAAAATTTTATTTCAGAACAGTTTTTGTATTTTTTGGCAATCGAATGTTAGATCTTGCATTATAGTATAGTCATTTTTTTAAAGCGATGCAATTAATTATTTACACATACACACAACACAGCCTTTTAATTAAAAATAATATGTATATTTTTTAAAAATGTATATCTATGTATGCATAAGGGTGGGACGGATCCCCTTAGTGGAAATGTAAATAACATTTTAAAATCGGGGTCACCAATAGATTTACATTTGGTTATTTTGCTATTAAATAAAATATAATTTTAATTATTTATTTTAGTCTCTATTATAAACGCCTTAATTCTACGGCAATAGTTAAATAAAACCGTATCCTTTTTATTCCTACTTACTTACTGAAAACGAAAGTTATGGTAGGAATCAAATCGATCCGTAAATGAACCCTGTTAGGCTGACCCTTTTTTTAAGTAATACGTTCGAATTAAGCGATCTCGAAATTTCTTTCGTAATGAAAAATTATCTTAGTTACTTCGTCAAATTTGAAGTTGTCTAGTTTTTATATTATTATATGCCTACTGAGTCGACAAGATTTTCATCAATACAATCATCTTAGCCTTACAGTCCAGAATAAATGTTACCCTCCGTTCAAATTCTCCTCTATGCAACTCGATCTCCAGTCATTCGCTTCCACGATCTTACACCAAAATCTTCAAAGTCTTTTTTCACTTCATTTATCCATCGGCTTTTTGGTCTACTTCTGTGTCGTGCATCGATAATTTATTTCGACAAAATATTTTTCAGGATTCTATCCTCGTTTATATGCGCCCAATCCATCGAATTCTCTGATATTTTATAAACCGTACTAAATTTACACTAATTCAATAAATGTTCTATCTTGTGATTCTGATTCTGAACGTTCTGTCACTGTTTACGATTAGTCCGTATAGTTTTTCTTATGAAACTCCTTTCAATTATAAGGAGATCATTTTGGGCTCTCTGACTCAAAGTTCACGTTTCAGCTCAATACCACTACACCATATTTATTTTATAATATACAATTTTTTATTGTCTTTTTTAATAACTAATTATAATATAAACAACAACAATATCGAATGACCTATCCAATATCCATTCCAAATTACACAAAAACCAGAAAACCGCTACGAGAAAAAAAAACTTCCTATACTACCTACTATAATTAAACAGGTGTTTTAAGGTAATTAACCTATTACAAATCACTGTTACAAAATTGTTTGTCGTCAATTATCTCCTTATAATCTCTCCCAACCACAAACGGTGACATTCACTTACCCATAGCCATTTATTCATTACATACCACCAACAAATTTTTTTTTTTTTTATTACTTGCTGAGATAATGTCATATGATAACTTAATCGGTCAACTCAACTCTCGTCAAATTAGTTGTTAAAAAAAAAAAAAAAAAACTAGCCCGTCTTCACTGTACCCATCAGCATCAGCACTTATCTGAATTCACTTTTTATTGATTTATAAATAAATACGTCAAGGTCGTTTGATATGCCCAGTTTGTTTGTTTTTTTTTCTCTCTCGTCTTTTATTGTAATGGCTAAATGGCTTGATGTCGATGACAACACATAAATAAAACATAAAACAAACTCTTGGAACTTGTTTTCCGACCAACAACGAAAAAAAAAGAAAAAAAAAAGAAAAAAAAAAAAATATTTAGCAGCTAACGTGATACGTTAAGTGGCACGTAACATGTTACATGCCGCCGTTTACTTATTCATCAGCTCTCTGTTACGATTTTGGACATCGTTTTATGTCTTTTTCAATGGTTTGATTTAAAAGTAATGTGTTTCAGGTCATTGTTGATTTTTTGCTTTTTGCTTTCTTAAAAAGGATGCATAAAGGATGTGATGATAAAATATTTATCTGATTTATTCTCTATGTCTGTAGATTTAACATATTTGTGTCCACATGTGTCTGAAATGTTTCCGTAAATTGTTATTCAAAAAATCATCAAAAATTTTTCATTTTTATCTCTTGGTATTGGATCTCCTTTTAAATTTTCGACTTGACTTAACTCGTTTGATATTCCCAGAAGAGAGGTCTCGCCTTGACGTCAAATCGGTCAAAAATCGTATGACAAATACTCAGAGTAGATAATGATAGTGTCCGAAATGTATGGGAGACTGAAGCAAGGTGGTTTGACGTCACGAGATTTATGGATCTTTGTATTGGAAGCTTATTGGCAGCCTTTTTTTATCAAATCAGTATTTGTATCTGTAAACAGATCAGTACCTGAAAAAAAGTTGTCAATAAGCTTCCAAAGCTCCGAAAATCTCGTGACGTCACTCCGCCTTAGTCTCCAGTCTCCCATACATTGCTGGCATTATCATTATTTACTACTCAGAATTCAGAATTTTATTAAAATTTGTGGAAAAACTCAATGAGATCAGGATTATCACTTATTTTCTTATATGTATTGTATGTGTCTGTAATGTTTCTGAATTGTGTCTCTACAGAATTTTTGTATACGTACTACTCATATATAGGACGAAGAGCTTACATTTTCTAATATTCAATTTATCTTTTTTTTAAATTTTTGATGAAACTTTGTGTGTGTGTGTGATATTGAAAATTATAGAAATTTTGAAATGTCCATTAAAGAAGGATATTCTCAAGGATCATCATACTATTAAGTAAATATCATATAATGATTACTACATACATAATGAATAATAAATTACTTGTCATCAATAATCTCACGATATACAACTTTAGCCACAATAAATCAATTCATTTATTGCAACTTTCATGAATAAGCTAATAGTTTTATTACTTTATTGTATATATGATGTCACTGGCAAACAATTTATCATGTCTGTTAGACTCAGTCGATTATGTATGTATCGCGTAAGGTAAATTTTTTTGTTTTTGTTTTTGTTTTTGTAATTACACAAAGAGGTGTGATTCGAATCGTCATTTAAAAAAAAAACGGATAGGTTAATAACATCGTGTGTAAAATTCCTTGGCACAAATCGGACTGTGTCTATACGGTTTGTATGCAAATTGTATCAAAAAGTGGAATTTACTTGTTAGAGGTAGAGGTACTACATATGTACATACATACAATAATATAAATTCTTATGGCCAATATTAGAAATGAGTGGGTTAAGTATTTTAAGAAAAAATTAGATGTATTTAGATTTTATTAAATGTTGGAACAGATTTTAGTGTAGAATATATTTTATGTAGATTTGTAGGTATACCAGGCACAAAGCGTAATATTTTTCAAGGCTGAAGCACGCATATTTAATTTTTTTTTGTAAATAATTCAAAATATTTAAGAGAATTTCTATGTATGAGATAAAATATTCAGATATTCCTACACAGAATAGAAGAATCCTCAACGCCCAGTTATTCACCTTATAAGTTGTCCACCATTTTGACTAACGACGCTATAATACTGGTACAACAGGCATGGACAAATGATGACCACTTTTTTCTGACTCCAAATTATAGAATTGTAATAAAGCCTCATAGATTTTGTACGCTAGCTAAGAAAATAATGAAGAATTGGCAATACAATGAAACTGTCTTATTTCATACCACTATAGTCTATTGAATAACTCATTCCATTGGATATTAGGAGAATCCATGCCTGATACATATGTACATTACGTATATGAAAGGCCGTAAAGAATTATTGGTATAGTAATTAGAAAAATGACGGTACATGGTGGTTATGTCAAAGCAATATTTCTAACCCATTTTAAAATTGATGACATCAAATTTAAACGAAATGATATTTTAACACATTACAGTCTTGGCGGCCATTTTGGGTGCATAGTTTCCTCCAATCAATTTACTGTATAGAATCAATGAAAAAACACATGAACATACATAGCATATATTTACACAATGAGCAAATAAAATGAAATAGTTTTTCACCATCATAAAAATCCATTGAATAACATTAACAAAATGCTACATATGTACATAGGCTATTGATAGGTCTACAATATAAATATCAAAGGTGGACGTGTACACAGCACGTAGCCACAGCACTTCTCTGTTGTTCAATAAAAATGTTCTTTTTTTTTTTTTATTTTTTCGAAGAAGAAAATTCTGTACAATTTTCCAATGGATTTATTTACAGAGCACATATCAACTCGCTAAATGCTGATCTTTTACCCGGTTCTGTTGGAAAAACCAAAAATAACAACGAACTAACAACAAAAATATTGAAAAGCAAAAAAAAAAAAAAAAATAAATAAAAAAACAGAAATGAGAGAAAATTCTTGTGATCATATTGATACCGTTTCCTCTTCTGGAAATCGGAAACGTGGCACTATTGAAATTCACTACCCATTCCTGTACACTGTACATTGTACATAGACCTGTGTTTATATATATTTATGTATATATGGAGGAGCACTCGACAATATTTTATGTTGGTTTTTCTTCGATTTGAACTTTTTTTCCCTTTTTCATGAGGTTTTCCTGTTATCACTGTGTAGGTGCCGGTGTGTTTGTATATATTGTGTTTGGTGTTAAATGAACATATTCCAGAAATTCTTTTATACAGGAATATGAATGCATGTGATTTTTTATATCTATTTATGTGGTGTAACGTTAACAAAGCGTTAAATTGCATTTAGAAAGTGTTTGTTGTGCCAGCAGCTTAAGAATGGAAATGCATTTAAATTGTTTTTTTAAGTTGAAAGAGATGCGGGTCAAGTGTTTTTCTGAATGGAATACCAAAGTACAAGAAAAACAGTATGTAAGTAAATCTATAAGAAAAAGATATTTTTTTCCTTTAAAAAATTTTAATTGAAAGATTGTATGATTTGGTAAATTCATAAATGACATGACACAAAACATTCAGTCTGGTGCCACTGATGTATCGAAAATATTTCCCGTTATCTAATGTTTGATAGTTTTCTTGGTTTTCATCAAGGCCTCAATTAAATTACTCCATCGACATTATACAACTATATTCAACGAGTGGTCACCATAATGCATTATATGTATTAAGATCGAAATGGAGGAGCTGATTAAAATAAATTATATTTAATTGACCGATTACCTCTTGACGATAAACATCAATTAACAATTACATTTTAAAATAGAAATAACCGAAAACAACTTTACTCCCACAATTAATTTAGCCGCTTAAGATAAAACAATGAAAATCACCCTCTATCTCTATGTCTATCAACCTGTACAACGGTAGTACCTACAACATACATTTCTACCAACAAAAACAACCCCCCTTAAAAAAAACAGAAATCGCTGTGTGCTAATATAAAACAATTCCCCAAAAACATCTTCTTAATGTTCATAATCAGATTTACCAAGATTGTTGGTGTGAATTTTGTCGCCTGAGTCGATGATGAAATGAAAAAAAAAAAAAAGAAAAGAAGACGAAAAAAAAATGTAACGCCAAGCAAAAAGCTTCTCACTTTCTACTCCCCATACACGGAGCGTTTATAGCGAGTAAACGAAGCGACTTGTACCTTATACTGTAGCCTGCCTATATGCGGTATATAAAAAGGCAGTCACCAGGCACTTTGTTTGTGACTTTTATGGTGTATTTTGGTGTCGATATATTTCTATGAAAATAAACACAATAAATGAGTGTGAAAATCTGTGTATGAATGAACAAAAAAAAAAAAAAATGAATAAAAGAAAATTCTTTTCAAAAGTGGGGTTGTAAAATGTGTTCTCTCGAAAAATATGCTGGGAAATTTATGTTTAATGAATGGTGAAATTTGATTTAAAAAGTGGTTTTGGTGATGTTGTTGGTGTATTTGTGTATGGAAAATAAGTCGTTTCAATAAACAGACGATTTAACTTTTATGAATGCTTTTTGCGGGAAATCCATTTAAATTAAATATCAATAAGATGCTTTGACTTTCAATTAGTATTTGTTATTTCATTAATTAATTAATTATGGGTTAATATTTTTAGATTTGTAGCGATCATTTTTGTTAGTTAGTTGGGGTGAGTTGTGGACATAGAACGTACGTTTATAAGATTTATAAGATTAGAGGCGATCGCGGTACTTTTAATGAATTCTGTCCTTTGAATGATGTCACAATATTTGTAGAGTATTTTTAATAATATCAGCCACGTGCTGCCTTAGGTCGACAAAAGTAGTTAAATTCAATAACACGTTTTGTGAGTTAGTCACATTTGATAGAAGTGAAGGTAATTCTTAATCCTAAAATCCAAATTTTTTTTTTTATTTATCGTCGGACGATGATAGGATCAATAATTCTCACGAGTCGCCACTAATATATACATAGTTTTTTCAAATTGTGTATTTATTGATAGTAATTATAGTATTACCTTAAATATCTTTATTGTCAAATTAATAATGTGAATGAATGATAATTTTACTCTTATAGTTCAGTTTCAATTGCAATAATTTTGTCTAGAAAGCTTAAAACTTTCTGAAACCTTATTTCTTAAAATATTTAAATCTATTGGCCTCATATTATTTGAATATAGAGTTTTCTGCATGATTTTCATTTGTATACTTTTTGAAAGCATAATATTTAAAAAAAAAAAAAAATTACCTACTTAAAATAAATTCATGAACTCAACGCAAATTTATTGTTGGACGTGATTTGAACAAATATTTAAAATTTGTTTCACATCTTTAGACAACACTTAAAATTGTTTTAGTTTCCACATACTATATTAATAATCACTTTGTATATTTTCTAACATCATAAATACATTATTTATTGGTTAATTTATATACAAAAAAAAAAAAAAAGAACCACCAAAGATTGTTATTGCTGTAACATAAGTATATCCCACTATAGTTAGTATTATTACAAATTTCTAAATTAATCGAATGACTTTAAAACTTTAAAGATATATATTTGACATAGTTGGCCGTTTGCCATTTACTAGAACTATAGTAAATTAAATCATAAATCACATCATAAAAATATAAAGTAAATTCATTATAAAAATAATGTGTATGACTGTGTGCAGTGTGTGTGTGTGTGTGTGTAATGGCAATATGATATCACCCGAATGAGTAACTATTAAATAATAATAAATACAATTATTGTTTAAATATGCATGACAGACAGCTCTATCATGAAAATTACATTTCCATGTTTTAAAATATATTATTATTACAAATTCTATATATTTGAAAATTACTTTGAAAGCCCCATCCCTACCATAAATAATATATCGTAGGTATTATGGCGACATACGCAAACATGACTCTTTTTTTAAAAAAAAAAAAAAAAAAAATTATGTTTTTAAATTATGTAATTTATTTACTTAAATTATATATTCACTAAAATCAAACTGATATGTGTAATATTGAAACGAGAGGAAATATTTTTATCGCCTCAAAATTTACATGCAAATTGAAAATACAAATTTATTATACGCATCAGGCTCACAGGCAATTCTGTAGTGTGCACTTTTTCTATCAAAAAACAATACATTAATGGAGTTTACTAATTATTTTTAAATTTAATTGTACATGTGATATTTTAAATATTTTTTTATCATTTTTTTTTATAAAATATTTTTTTTTTTTTCAATGTGGTTTAATTTAATTTTCATTTTACTTTCAATTTTAAATTTTATGTAATATATTATTAGTACAATTTATTTTTAGTACACATACCTATTTATAATTAATGTTCTCATATGGTATTAATAAAATTATCAAGAATAAAGTGAGTTTCAGCTAAAACTATTTTTCACATAGTACTAAATAATTATTGTCACTTAAGTAGGTACTAATTTTCTACACTTGTTTTGAATTTATCGTGGACTTGTTCCAGCTGTTATTTATTTATGTGAGATAGAAGAAAACATATTTTTAGAACACGGTGTACTAATTATGTTTTCACTAGTACCCTAATCGGAGGAAATGTTTGTTCTATTTTTCAAAAACTATCTCAATACTATATATGTGACATTACAGTACTAAATATACTAAATTAGTGCTGTTTTGTACTAATACATGGCTACACGAAACGCTACTAAGTGCAATTTATATTATTGAACGATATTGGCCTTAAAATAATAATGTTGAGTTTTATTCTATAAATTCATTATAAAATAATATCGATTAGTTATTGTTAGCAGTGGCGAAGAAACGTTGTGTCATAGAGTCGCTTTACCACTAAGAAAATATAAATATGAAGTAATGTTAGAGTTTTGACCCCATCCAATTTTTGTTTTTATTTAATATAGGTACCTTTAAAGTAACTACAACTCCATCTATGACTATGACATTTTATGACTACTAAGTACATTGATGTATGTACATACATATATATATATATATATATACTTCTAAAATAATTTTCACCTGGTAAAATACCTAAATTTTCCCCAGTATGTATGTACATTGAAATAAATATTTCACCAAAAATTTAAATAAATAAAATTCAGAGGAATCAAAACACTTGGCATTATACGATGTCATAAACGTTTCTAGGATTGTTACCAAGAACAGAGAATCACATTACATGAATAATATCCAATTCTAAAAGTCATTGATATGGGTGATGGTAGTACGGTACTGTATAGAGAAGAGGAGGCGGTATCAAAGTCATGTCACAAAATTGTATGGATGTAGTAGAGGTATATAGAAGAATGTTATGAGACCGTGAAGGGCTCTTCTGTAATGTTCTTCTGTTTATCTATGCCGTTGTAATTGTAATACAATCTGTCTATTTTCGAGGGTATTTATCCCTCAAAATAATTAGATGTAAATGATATTATTTTCCGTTATAATACTAATACCGGAAAATTTCAATTAATTTTTAATTTTTTTTCTTTTTCTTTAATTATGTATTTATTTTCAATATCTCACAAAGATGATCTCTTCTTACATATTTACATAATACAAAACATTCAGGTTGTTTTCAAAATGGAAATTAAATTGTACCGGTGTGATTAATAAATTATTAAAATCGTGATTAAGAAAACAGTTTGTAATTAATTTACATATGTATGGAAATTCAATCCACGTAAATAAACGTGTTTGTGTATTGATTAATTAACAACACAAACCTGTGACTTTTAACATATTTAAGTATCTGCTTTGGTTAAATGCTTAATTATTGTTTAGCATTAATGGGATAATTAAGCGAAGGTATATATTTGTTTTTCTTGTTTATTTTTAAGATTTAGTACATTGTTTTAACAATTGAAGCTCGGATTCTATGTACTTTAAATAGTGAATTGTGTAAATTCTGCAATGTTAGTTCCCCTTTACACCAGTCACATGTTCATTAAATTGTACACCAAAAATTTGCATTGTATGTGGGTCAATGAAACTGCTAAAAGACCTAATAAGGACAAATGAACCAAGAGGATATGGATAATATGGATAATATGGATAATAAAATAATTCGGATAATTTATTGGAAGTATACTGCGCACGCCAAGAAAAGAACTTACGACAAAAACATGGCTTGTTGTCCTCGTTATACCAAGTCGTAGATTGCTCAGTTGGAACGGGAAGTCTCGGGTTCGATCCCTGTTTGGAAATAAAATATTAAGTGTTTTTCTTTCGTACGGAGTTTGAACCTTGGGCCGAGTGGGTCGGGTATCACTTAAAAATGTAGATCCAGGGCATCATTTCAAGGAATAATTGACAGTTGTTCGATTCAACGAAGGAAACACTATAAATGTTAGAATGTGATCTATATCTATATGTAAATAGACTCCACGTCCACTAGATGGCCCATAATAAGTATAATTGCCATATCACAAATTTTATTGTGATTTATATATAACTAAAATTAATTATAATTTTTTTTTTATTATTATTTAATTATTTAATTGTTCATCATCTTTCTTTCAGATTGCACAGCAGACGAATTCAAATGCGGTGACGGTTCATGTATATTGAAACAGAATGTCTGTGATGGAACAATTGATTGTCCGTTAGATGATGACGATGAAGCCGATTGTCGTAAGTTAATTAATTATTTTGATGCATCTGTTTTAATAATTCTTCGATATATTCTTATTAATTTTGAAATAATTTCTTAGAAGTTGGCATATAATTTTGCCATTCAGATTTGCAAAACATTATGATTTAAATACAAAAAAAAAATATTTTGCCAATATGCCTGAAATGTGACCGTGTTGTGATGCCAATAATATTGAATGTGGCACCACATCATAACTGTCCGAAATTTTCATGAATATTTTAGATTGAAATATTATATCGGGGCATTGGAATTGAATTATTTTGGTGGGAGAGTAATACAATATTTTGGTAAAAATAATTTTCTATTTTACGGGGCAATTGATTTCTGTTTGAGTTTTGTGTGTGTGGCAATATAATTTACTGAAAAATATCATGGAAAAATTTTTTATTTATATTTTAGTATGTCCTTGACAACACAACTGGCCTTTTACTATATGGTTTTTCTATACGGCCTATACGTAGCTACGTTTATCGTGACCAACTTGAAGTAATACACAAGGGTCTAATATCGGTCCTTTACATTTTTCTACTACTTGTCCTTATTTCAAGAATGAGGAAAGGGGGCATAGATAGGAAGGAACGACGGATGGGCCTTTTCCCCCTTTTTTTCTTCTCTCTCCAATAATTGGCACATATATTTTTTTAATGTTTGGTTCTGATTTTTAGACTCGTTCCATCGCTATAATTCTATATTTGTTTTTATTTTATCTTTTTTTAATTTTTTATTATTAGATTTTTTTTCTGGCTGAATTTCTATTCCAATGACAATTTAATTCGCTTTCATTTCTAATTCCATCTGTAATTCTATTTTAAAATTCGATTTATTTATTCTATTTTCAATTGAAATTCTAATTAAATTCTCTTTCTAATTCTATTTTTAACTTTATTTCTATATTTATTTTAAATTTGAATTTTTGATAAATATCGCCACACACATAGCACAAATTCTCCTATACTATACTGTATAGTACTATGTACTACTACTTTTACTAGTTATGCAGTATATAGCATTTAGGATTTATATTATAGACACAAATAATTATCGCTTTGTAGTAGCAAATATACACCCATTTTAAATGTTATAATTAATTTTTATAGTAAACTAACCAATATAGAAGGTAGTACTAGTCTAATACTTATTTTGTAACTAACATCGTGTTAATGATCACCCCTTAACAGCTTGCCGACCAGAGGAATTCCAATGTTTGGACCGAACGTGCATAAATCGATTAAGTGTCTGCGATAACATTTTCGATTGTCAAAATGGCGAAGACGAGGAAAATTGTCAACATGGTGGTGCCGGTAATAATTTAATTATTATTTTTGGCATTCACATATTATTAGTGTTTTCATATTTTATTTTTTGTTTTTGTTTTCATCTATCTTTTTTCTTTAATTTTTTTGGTTTTTTTTTGTTTAAACAAATTAACACACAACAATTCATTCATTATGCTGCAATATTAAATTCAATTCATATACACTTAAATTTTTGAATTAAATAAATTGCAAAATCCTTTTCTCATTATATCATTTTGTAATGTCGGCAATAATTTCTATTTAATGCTGCTTCCTAATACCTGGGATTTACCATATTTTTGGGATGTTTACTCGCGCACTTTGAATATTTGAAAATAAAACCCAAACAAAAACAAAAACAAAAAAATTATACAACAATACAATACCGACATACACCAGCAAGACTAAACAAACGGCTATGTCCTGAGGGTAAATTTACATGTGGTGATAAAACGTGCATATCAATCATTGGCCGATGTGATCGAAAAATTGATTGTCCGCACGATAGAGCCGATGAGGAAGGATGTCGTATGTTAATTTGTTAATTGATCAATTAAAAAATGGGGGTAATCACTAAATAAAATCTTAAATTTTTTTTTCTAATAAAGTGGCGCCCACCTTGGGGATTTACGAAAATCATGTTTTTTCTCGATTTTAAATGCTAAATAATAATTAATAGTATTAGAGTACCTAGTAAATGTATTTTTTGAATTATATCCAGATTTAAAAGAAGAAATCAAAAGAAATTAATTATTAATTATTATATTTAACCTCCCTTAAAAAGTGATTGCCCCTTTTTGAATGAATTATTTGCTCTATCATATCCATCAATGTTACTAACAATTTGAATTTATTTTGTTATTTTTCAAAATTACATTACTAACCGCATGGCATACATAAAAAGACTGTGGCCATGATCAATGGATGTGTGACTATGGCCAATGCATACCAATTGCTCAGCTTTGTGATGGAACTATTGATTGTCCTGATGATAGTTCCGATGAACGCAAATGTCACTGTAAGTACTTAAGTATATAAGCTTTTCTTGATTGTTATACCCAATTTTGTGAGTCATATATGTATGATGCATGCAATATTGTCATACTGCTGTTATTTACTTTTGTTGTTTATACAATAATATACGGAGTATAAGACACACCTGGATCCAATGAACAACAAATTCTACAAGGTAAGGCAGTTCTACATATTTTTTCATTGTGTTCAATTTATTATCTTGTCCGGCAATTAACCATTCATGACATGATACAAGAATTTTAATTGAAATGCACATTGCCCACCAAAAACTGTGACATTAAATAAAAATTACATATTATCGTGTCGCCTATTCTATATATGATAAATGTTTGCGCCAAGAATTTTCGTATTTTGAATAAGTAAAACCCAAAGAATCATCGACTGATTTAGATTGAACGAAGGCTGCGATAGAAAGCTTTTTTGTGCGTCTAGAACAGTAAAAGCAAAGTCGATTGTGTGCCTATTTTTAATTTATTTTTGATTATCGAAAAGAAATGTAAATAAATACACGGCACACAACATACAATCTAATTTCTGGACAATATCCAAAACATTGTTTTTTTTTCGAAAATTTTAAAAATACCACCAATCAAGCAATATGCAATATAACATTAAAAAAAAGAAAAAGAATATCTATAAACAATTCTAAAAATACCATTTCTTTTTGTTAATCCTTTCTTACATGAGGTGTGAGATATTAAAATAGTTTTTATTTTAAATGTGAGTAATAATCCTCAAGTTTATACTTTTCTCAGCCAATAGTTAGTGTGAGTTTATTTTTCTTTTAGTAATTTGGATTTTCTTTAAGCTACTTTCCTTGTATGGCATAAATCTGTCTTAAAAAATATTCATTCCTTTATGATGATTTTACACCTGATGAAGAAGAACCACCAAAACCTAATTTTTCGAAGTTTTTTTTTTAAATTTATAGTCAAATTTTTGCATTAAATTCTATTACCTATATGCCATCAATGAAGACTTCCCTGGGGAACGCCTTTTTTATGAAGCTAAATCTTAAACTTTTGAAACAGACACAATTGTAAGACAATTTTTACCCAAAATTATCACGCAAAACCTTTTACTACAGTAACAATGTCTTATTAAAAAAAATTACCACAATTAGTAAGGATTTATTAAAATCAATAAAAATGATTTAATAAAAAAAATAAAAAAAAAAAAAAAAAAACCAAAAAAAAGATTCGAAAACCAACATGAATCCAGTATTCATCCCACATATAACCTAAAGTAACACTTTTGCTATAAAATACCGTCAAATGAACACTGATTATGATTCCCACCCACAAATGGGTTCAGAGTGTTAAAAATTCACGTCACGAGCTTGTAGTCCATTACATTCGCATTTATTCTACTCGCTTAATATAAAACCAGTGCCATTGAGTTTAACCTACACACATAATATTTTGTTCGGTTTTTTTTGTTGTTGCCTGCCAGTTTGATACTATATAGTGTGAATAGTCCATTGTCTTATATGCAAAATCTTATGTTTTGTGAAAATTGTAGAGGAAAAATAAAGAAAAACATCAGAGCGGTAAATACATACATACATACATAATACAAAATAGTGGCAAGTAAAAGCAAATGAAAAAAGAAATAAAATGAAAAATATTTGAATTCTCGTGTAGCATGAATGTGCACGACATTGACCGTGATGATTTGTTTCTTTTTCCTGTATATCTCGTCTGTTATATGATAAAATGAGCGGTATTTTTGGATAATATTCCTTTGAAAAATCAACAGACAATTGAATTGTTTTTTTATTATTATTATTATTTTTATCGCAAAAATGTGAAAAATTATTTATGACCTACCAAGAGTCCAATTATAGTTCAAGATAAAAGATTTTTAGATTTATTTATTACCCTATTCATCTAAAAACTACAAGATTTATGTTAATTGATAATTGTAAACATTTCAAATGTAAATGTGTCCTTTGAAGAAAAAAAAAAAGTTAAATTGCATAGATAAATATGAAAAATAGTGATAAACTATCGTCTTTGTAAAATCGAAAATTACGTTATAATGTTCAACAAAACAATTGCTCTTCCAGAGGGATAAACATTGAGAACATTCTTGTGACACCGTACAAGTCATTTACTGGTGATTCGGAATCATACCTTAGTCATTCACATCGTCATCAATCAATTGTATTAACTTAACAGTAATTAACTAGTACTCTAGTATGTATGCAATTCATATAATTCAATTCTTTTATAGTTAACTACCAGTCGTAGTCGTAGTCATTTATTATTTATTTTCTAGTAATTCTTCGAGTATGCATAGTCAAGTCGATCAGCGTTAATTTCAAATAATAGAATAATTAAAATTCACCATTCTCTTTATATTTAGTCATTCGGCAGTAATTTAATTTCTCAGTCCTTAAACTTAAAACGACGGTAATCGACGCACCATACTAGGTCCAATTGAATTTGAGGCACTTATCGCCGATCCTACTATGTACTTGTATTTATGTGAGAAAACAATTCTCAAGAATTTTATTACATTTTCTAGTTTCATGCGATTCGTCGAAATTTCATTGTGATAAGAACAAATGTATTCCAAAAGAAAATCGATGTGATGGTATTGCAGATTGTTATGATTACACTGATGAAAAAGACTGTCGTAAGTTTTTTCCAAATTTAAATTTTGTTTATTATTTTTTCTTATTGTACAGTTGAATTTATCTTTAAGAAGATTGGTCTAATTTTGAAATTTTATTTTCTATAACTTTCGTATTATTTTTTTTATTTTTTTTCTTATTTCATTGATTTTTTCATCATTTTACCATATTTTTTTATTTTTAAATATTTGTTAATCATTTTTATTACTATTTTTTTTTGCCAATATTCTTAAAGATAAAAATAAAATTTAAAGACAAAAATTGGTGTGTTTTTAAAACCAACTAAGTGTTTATTCCATTTTTTTAGATGAAATTGAGTGTACTCCATCGCAATTTTCGTGCGATCACTCGAAATGCCTTGCTCTCGATAAAAAATGTGACGGAAATGTCGATTGCGTCGATTATACTGACGAAAGAAATTGTCGTAAGTTTTTTTTTTTTTTTTCATAATAGCAACAAAGTCAGTCTTCTAAATAGACAAAAACACAAAAAAAAATTGTCGTGAACCTTATTTGCAATTTAAATTCTACGCAAAAATAAAGGTTAACGACAAGATATCTGTTTAATGTTTAGAAAAAAAAAAATCTGTCATTCTTGTGTGCTTACATAATATAGCAGAGCTTCAAATGTCCTAGAGAATTTTTCTTCCTTGTATATATAGATAGTGTTTTGGCATTTACATATTTTGTGGTTAACAGTGACGTCAGCTATACGTGTTGGTGATGTTTATCGGTGCCCATTTGTTATATTAATAATGTCGTCTTTTCGAAGAAAAACAAAACTTAGGGATTTTTTTTTCTACCAGTGGCGAAGCGTTCATAAAATAAATATTAAAAAGTGTTTAATATAAAATACCTAGTCAATATGTATTTATTTGTAAATCTAGCAAAGAAGACATCAACATCATATAAATATAAATGGAGTGTTTATCTATCGAAAATCTTATTGAAACAGAGTATAATCCTTAATACAATAATTTGACACTGACACGAAACACCGTTGGATAGTATGTTATGTGGTAGTGAGGCTTTTTTAAAAAATGTTGTAGTTCTGGTTAATGATTAATAAAATGAATTGCCAATTTGAAAGCATCAGACCAACGGTAGTAATTATGTCCTTAATGAGAGGCGAAACATATCCTTATGGTTCGGTATTCTACTATTCTTCTTCTAGAAAAGATCAAAAATTAGTTCGCCTGACATGTCTAATTTGAAATTAGGTAATCGTGGGTACGATTATTATTGTACTTATTGTACGAGATTTTAGTCCTCATAAATGCTCCTTGATTGCAAGAACTAAGAATTGACGTCAAGAATGTTTGTGGGGCAATGTTCAAAAATCATTGATATATATATAATAAAAATATTGGATCCCAGTACAGAACTTTGGGTAACGCCATAGTTTTTGCAGAAACTACTAAGCTCGATAAATTTTATTTAGTCTAAAAACCAACACTTCCGAGTTTTCTTTTCATTAAAGATCACTTTTAGCAATAATTTTACACAATTCCTTTTTTGATGAGTTTAAAGAACCCTGGAAATTTCGTTTTGATATTTTGAGATGGTACAATCCTTGCAAATCTGTTTGAATTACTTTTCCCATACAATAACATCTCAGCCTATTGGCCATCCTATATTTGTATTAAGCTAACTCAAAATTACTTCGTCTATATAGGGGATGCTCTAATTAAATGTTCGACGATGACCAATTTTAATTTTTGCCACCAAATATTTTCACAAACTTATTTGAACTTTGTAGGATCTGGGTCCTTTACTGTTTCAAAATAATGTGGCATTAAGAATACAATTAAAACTTCAATATTATCAACACAGCTCTGCTATTATTATCCATATGTAATTGCTCTAATAACTATTATGTAAATAATTCATTTTTTCTTATATATAAATAACTTAGAAATAATCTTTGTTATTAAACATTAATGTGTCTGTGTCTAAAAAATTCTTTTGCAACATAATACAAAACAAATCACTAATACCTCAATCCATAAAAAAAACTTTGCCTTTTCCATTCATGCAATTTTTCTTTTGATGTTTTTCTCATCTCCCCATGTACATATACTTTTAGAGCTTTTTGTTTTTCAACTCCACAAAATTGTTTTTTTTTTTTTTTTTTTTTTTTTTTACTTTTCCCTTTACTACCTTTTTTTTTTTT